>VYZW01060243.1:2186-20437 GCA_013401315.1 Balaeniceps rex
ATTTTCTTCCCAACTAAAGCATCTAGTATCTAAAAGGAAAAAAAAAAAAAAAAACACAACAACAATTCTCTTCTTTCGTCCAGGCATCTGTTTGATGATGTATTTCCAGGTCAGCAGAGATTATTGTCAGGAGAAATGAAAAAGAGATTTCTCTTTCTCTGCATACCCAGTTCCTGTGATGATCTGAGAGTCTAACCGCACAAAATCCCCATCCAACTTACTATGCACATTGCAGTTGTGACTTTTGACCTTTTTATTACAGCCCTTGTATTTGCTAGAAGGTATTGGGATGCATTTTGTGGCATACATGTGGAATAGGAAGCTCTGGATTGGAAGCCTCCAGCGTGAAAGCCAGTGAACTGGGTTTGATGGTATCTTCCAATTTTTTGTGCCTGTACCACCTGTCTTCTAGAGTGAGTAGGGACAAAAGTCCCTTTCCATCACTGCAGGTTTTTGCAAGGTATGGGAATTGTGTATGAGATACAATCTGTCCCTCAGGGCTCAACCCACTCAGTCTACAGAGAAGCCCAATTACACACCTTGCTTTAACTAGCACTGTCACACCCTATCACACCCTTCCCGCCTGCTTTCTTCCTTCTCTCTCCTCCTGTCAGTTTGACCTCATCATTATTCTCTGTAGAAGCTCTTTTGGGTGTGGTTAGTTGTCCACTCATTCAGAAACCCTGCTCTTTAGTGCTATGGAGAAGATGTGGTAGAAACCTTGCTTCCCTGTTAGACCCAGGGCTCTGCTCCCCCTGGCTTTCCAAGGGACAGTCAGTGGGCTGCAAAAGCCATGCCTTCTTCACATGAAAGAAGCTGTGCTCTTGGGTCTGGTCTTAAAATCCACCAAATTCTTTCTGTCAGGGAATTTGTTGCCTGAACTCCTCTCAGTGAAGCATACCTTATCCTTCACCTCTGCCCAGAATTTCCACCCAGATTTCATCACCCCCATGGAGATTCCTGCAGGGCGTATTGCATTCATTCAGAGATATTAGTGATAGACTCAGTAGCACAGTGCTCCGCAAGGCTGCTCTTTGCAGCCAATATTCTGGGGGAATATTGTAATAGTGGAGCAGTAGACTGTTTGCCAGTACCAGCATAGCTGTTTAGGTCTAGTTTAGAGCCAGAGCTGCGTGGGACAACACTACATAGGAGCAGATACTCATACTCTGCTCTCATTCTTGGCTCCAGTGCTCCTGGGAGAGGGCCCAGGATGGGAGTGTCTCTGAGCCTCCATTCAGCCTTACTGTGATTGGTAGCTAGGATTTGAACAGGTCCAGAACTGGTTGGAAAAATCAGTATGAATCACAGAGCACAGATCTGAGATGCCTTAGGAGAGAGGCTGTGACTTCTTGTACCCACAGATGGACCTCTCCTGTGACTTCTGTGCTGAGCACTATTACTGTGTAAGAGGTAACTTAGGCACAAGTTACCCTGGTCAAGGCAGTGTCAGAAAAAGAGGCAGAATGCTCTTTATGGCTTAGAAGAAAAGGATAAATGCAGATAGCATCCCCTTTCCCATACTGCTGGGAAAGGGGATAAGGCAGCTGGTTGTGATGGGTGTGAGGTGTCTGTTCTGCCAAGTGTGTGGCAGGCAGTGCCTATCACCCTCTGTCTTTATCACCCATGTGTGTCTCTGCCCCTCTGTGGTGCAGCAGGGTATTGGTAGATGAGTTCAGGGGCCTTCTGCGCTGTGGGTCTGCATAACTAAGGACCTCAAACCACTTTTATCTCTGACAGTTCCCTGCCTCAATCCCAGCATGTTGCTCTCATGCAGAAGCCCTTAAACTAACTTTGTCCCACAGTTAACAGAAAAACCTTGAGCAGGGTTAATTCTCAGTGTGAGTGACAGCTGTGGCTGCCAGGACATGTGTGAGGGCAGATGGTGTGGAGCAAGGTGCGCCACAGCCTCTGAGACACCATTGTGGAGATGAGAAAGCTCTGAAAAGATGCTTGCACTTTAAAGGAATTTGCTTTATAGTTAGAGGGACCTGAACTCATCTCTGTTCCCAGTAGTGTGGAAAAATTGATAGGTTCCCATGCTAATTACAGGGAGTTGAGGTGGTAGCTCAGCTACACAGGCCACTCATGGGTATTTATGCAAGGCATAATCCACCCCAAGGGTTCAGCCTACTCTGTATACAGACAAGCACACATCAGACTTCCAGCTCTCCTTCACCATTTGCCTGTGGTGGAGCAGCCCCACTCCTTTCTTTTACATTGCTTCATTTTCCTCCCCTTCCTTTCTGTTGGTTTTCTCCCCTTTTCTAGACAGCTGAACACCAGATTTTTGTCTGTGCTCAACTGCGGTGTGATTAGCAAAATAGCCTCATCAGGTCCCTTCTTGCTTTGGTATGAACTTTGTTTTGTTTCATTTTGTTGTGCTGCTGTTTTGCCAGGGAGCAGACTGCCATATAATGGTATGTTTCATTGAAACAGTGCTGAAGAGGGATATGAATTATATTAATTATCCCCAGATTTGCTGGAATAGACATATACATTGATCTCCCTACATACATAAGCAGTGCCCAGCCATACAGTTCCCTATGACTTGCGCAAGCTTTCATTTAGCTTGGAGACCCATAGCCTAAACAGAGTGCTGTGATGTTTACAATGCCTCCCTTTTCATAAATCTCCATGCCTCCATTTCTTTCTATGGAGTCTTCCGCTGTGTGAGGTGTGACTGAAGGACATTTAGAGTTGGAGATGGGAACTCCTAAGTCACCAGTATTTTTTTTTTCCTCCCCACTGAATTACAACAGGACCTTGGGGCAGTCACTTAATTCTAATTGACCTCCTGAAGCATCCGAATCCAGATGTTGGGACCTAAAAGTGTGGAAGGATTTTTCCAAAGGTGCTGCGCAGTTGGGCTGGGACTGAAGTCAGCAGTTGTTGATGTCTGTTTCTGGAAAGGTTGCTTTTGTTTAAAGAATCTAAACCTGGACTCTGGAGGCATTCAGCATTGAAAGACATTGGTTTAGTAAACATAGCTTTTGTGCAGGTTTTTTTCAAGAGTCTAGATATGGATTTAAGCTTTTAGGTTCCAGCTTCTTGCTGGGAAATGTTCCGACTCTCTTCTTGGGTCCTGTTTGTGCAGTGCCCTGCTGCTCATGCAGACAAGAGCAAGTTGGCTGTATTACAAGACCAGGTTAGCCTTGTCTGCATCAAATACTGCTTAAAAAAAGCCCTGTAGGAAAAGGGCTAGTGTACAGTTCCTCCTCTCTCGGTGTGTTTGTGCTTCAGGCAGTGGAGCATCCCTCCACAATGCAGTCAGCCTCCAGTGTGACCCCCTCCCCATCAGCTCTGCCCCATGGTGCAGACATCAGCTCTGTTCATTTCCCTGAATTTGCAATACCTCTTAGTAGGTTACCACCTCCCCTCCTTTGTTCTTTGTGTTTGGTTTGGAAGTTCTTTCTCCTCCCTTTCCACCTGCTTTTTCTCTTGCTTCTTTGCGATTTTTATGCTCTTTGGTCTTTATGATCTATCTCCCTGATCAGTACGTGAACCCAATGCATTCAAATTCAAGTGCTGATTTTTAATTTATTAAATAAGGGGGTGGAAGGTGAAGGTCTGTGGGTGAGCAAAACTAGCTTGTCTAGTCTTAATAAGCATGGAAGTAGATGCTGTCTGCTCTGGGCTGGTTGTCTTATTTGCAGGGCCTGAAATGCTTGAGGGAAGAATTAGGCAATGAAATGCTTCCTCCGTTGAGGCCACCAACACAGGGAGGAGTCTTGTAGTGAGTTGTCTGCTGCTTCGATCTCACTGTCGTAGGCAGACAACTGAGGACATTGTGTTATTGGGACACTTGAGAAAACAAGGATGCTGTTGCTGTGAAGATAAAAAATGCAAGCTCTCAAATCTCACCCAGCCACACTTTTTGTTACCTAATGATTTGTATGGGAAAATTTAAAAAAAAAAAAAAAAAATCAAATTAGAGTTGAGGGAAAGAGGGCCAGCATGATGCTGCTTAAAGCATAATAGGAAGGCAGTGGGGAAATGTGTGTGCTCCACGGACAGCGAGACTTGGACTAACACCAGATCGTCATAATTAATATGCATGGTACAGGGCCCAGCTGGCAGGTTTCCCCATGCTGCGTGCCATCCGGATCTGTGCTGGTATACGCAGGCGGCAGTATGTTGCACAATGTGTATTTGAGCTTGGTGTGTGCCACCTTGCAGCATGAACCTGTCCAAACATACAGCAGTGAGGGAGGCTTGCAGTGGAACAAAAACTACTCTGATACAATAGATACTGAGGCTGTTTGGTGTCTTGCAACTTGGGGGTGAGCTCAGGGAATCTGTTCTTTCAGTGCTGTCTGCTCAACAGGTGAAATTGCAGAAGGTAAATGGCAATTCTGCTGGCTGGCCAAAAATAGGGTGAAAGAAATCACCTGCTAGCTCCAGAGTGGTTTTAAAAATCAGCTTTGTGATATGAAGGGCAACAGTGTAGGGACAGTGCAATAGGGAGTGTAATACCAAACCATTAGCTCTGATCCAGCACAGCTCTTAAGTATGTGTTTAACCTGAAGTCTGAGTAATCCCATTAAAATCAGTAGGGCTAATCACTGCTGTGCTATGGGCTTTGGACGCGCTGAACAAGATTTGGGCTGTACTGCCGGGAACTGTAATGCTTACTGTCCTCACCCCTTTTTCCTTTTTTGCAACAAGCATGGGTCTGGTGTGGGCATTGATCTTGCAGGTGTGAAAAAGGTAAAGGAAAGTCTCAGCTGGCATTCGCCTCCTGGTCATGCTCCCACTAAAGACCTCATTCCCAGGTAACTAGGAACATGCAGGTCCCTTTCTCCAGCTTCAAGGTCAGATGTGAGTTTCAGAGTGCATGAATGTCACAATGTCACAGCAATACAAGTGCCGTGGCAATTAAATATTCTTTTTCCATAGATAAGGGATAGGCCAGCTGGCTATTTGGACCATTCTCCATGTGTGTAAAAAATACCCTGCTTCAAAATTAATCTTTTTCTATAGATTTGATGATCAGGTTTAGTTTTTGGAGAGAGATCGAAAGTCCTAGCATTATCATAAAGCTTTCTACAAAAAAACGGGCAGCTTAATTTGTTATTGATAAATAGGTGTGAATGAAGCTGGAAATGGGCAGTTAGTTGCATGTGGTTGAAGAGAAACGGTATTGTCATCATGTCATGAAACACGCATGTTTGTCTCTGACTGTGTAACAAAGCAAAGGAAAAAAGTTTAAAGTAATGCTGTGTGACTATGGGAAAGACTAGAAAGGGAGCAAGAAGGTTGTGTGTACGCAATATGGTTAAACATTTTGCTTAGAAAGTTGGGAGGAGATCACCATAGCACTAAATATTTTATGTTTGGTGACTTCTTAAATAAATACAAATCATAGCTGATAAACAGTCAGAATTGCCACCCTGGGTTAGACCCCCTGCTGCTGCTCGGGGATGATTGGGAGAGTGTGTAAGAACACAAAGCACAGAGTGTTCCCTCCACTAGAAAAATCTTCAAAGGTTTAAGGTTTCTTCAGCCAGAAGCTGAAGGGGGGGGAATCCAAGTGATCATATTTAATGGCCACTGTCAAATCTATTTTTGTCTAATTGTTTTTTTTAAATTAGTGTCTACTTTTCGGCATACACTGCCCTGTGGCAGTGAGTTTCACACCATTTTGGTATTTGTTAAAGAAGGTACTTTCTGTCCCTTTTGCCTTCTACTTCATGACCTCATTGTGTTTCTTTGTCCCTGTGTTGCAAGGAATGATCATTTACTCACCCTTTTCACTAATGATCATGACTTCTTTTATTTCTCTATCAAACCACTTTTTGGCCATCTTTTTCTTTGCTGAAGAGTCCCAGTTATTAAGTCTCTTTGAATGATTTAGCAATGATTGAATGCATTTTCTATTAAACACAATACTTCCTAATGAAGTCATTTTCTCATTAATGGCTTTAATCACCAGTGGGGGAGTTGAGATTTGTATGGATTTTTTATGAACTATGGAAGGAATTAATGCATAAGGTATATGCAGTATCAGTGTGTGTGAAATTTGAAGCCAAGAGGATTTTTTCATGCCCAAGGAGGGGTAGTGATATGACACTAAACTATGGGTGGATAGAAAACAGAAAAACTCAGCATGCTTTTTTTTAAATTAATGGTAAAGGAGGAAGAAAATACAGTTAATATACCCAAATTTATTTAAGAAGTAGCCATTCATAATGGAAATCCTGTATCTTTGGTATGAATAAAATGGAATATACATTTTGTCTGTTTTTGCAGGATGGATGGCAGAGCTAGGTAGGAAACCCTGAAACCAGAAATATAGTGTGGGCAGAAAAGGAAGGAGAAATGCATGGGTGATATTTTGAAAGCAAAAGATATGGTCTGTGTAGCTCCATTATATTTAAGGGGATTTTCATGTTCAAATTATGGGTCCACAATATTGTTAGCATCTACAGAGTAGCAGAGCTGAAGACTGGGGAATTGAGGGAAAGGAAGGTACTTTGCACATTGCGTGAACTGGTTGCTAGTTTACACGAGAGGCCACTGGCTGATGTACGCCAGAGTGTAACCTGTACTGAATGTGGACATGGTCCTGTCTTTATACCCTTGTTTCATGCACAGCAGTAATCATAAATACAAGAAGTGATAACCTGAAAATACTACTTATTTATTTTCCTTTGCTCTGGTGTAGATAATAACAGCTGCTATCCTCCCAGCACTTACGGCCGTTCTGAGCGGTGGGCAGCCTCACTGCCTCAGGCTGAAGGGGGTGACATCGGGGGCTGCGTTCATGGTGCTGTGGCTACGGTCCGCTGAAATGCCCAATTCCTTGAAACGAACAGTTGAACTCAGCTAGTGCAAATGCCTGAAACCTCAGTGCGATGAAAGCAGCAAAATCAATGTGGCAATGTAAAACATGGTCCATTTAGATTTGAACATTTCAGTCAATTTCAATTAATCTTATAGATCGTAGTGAAATAGTAATTTTCATCTTTTTTGTATGGCATTTATTATTACCCCAACATTTTTCGTCGTTATTGTACCAAGCACCTTTACCTGAAGAAAACAAAATGTTTTGCTCGTGTTGAAGGGAAGCATGTTGGAATTTACAACATTCAGGGAAGTAAGAGAAATTAATTTTCTTCATTTTATTCTGAATGAAAGCAAATGTGGAAATGCCAGAATTTCCAGTGGCATGCATGTATTTATTATAGATATCTTGTGTTTATTATTACTGCTGTGCATGCCTTATTTCTTTTCAGCTCTTGGAGAATGTGGCTGGCCTGGCTAGATGCTACTAAGCAGGGAGAACCAGCCAGCCCGTGCAGTGCTGAGCCCTTGGCCTCTTCTGCCCTTTGGGGTGCATGCCTTGTTTTCTTCAGACTTGCTGCCTATCTTTCAATGGTGACAGAAAATCAAAGCTCTCGGTGAGAGGGGACAGCAAAAGCCTCTGCGCTTGGGGTTCTACTGCTGGCAAACCCAGAAGTCAGTCTTTACTAACACAATACGGACCTGGGTTCAGATTTTGGTTGCAGACAAGTCAATTTGACCAGAAATATGATAGGCTGACTTCTCAGCTCTGACATGGGGCAGCATTGGGTGCAGTGATCTCTCCCTCTTCGCTCATAGGCAGTGTAGTGGGATCCTCCAAAGGTAATTGTAGCTTTAGGAAATTAAGAGGTTTCAAGCTAACGGCAATGGGGAGAATGAAAAATTGTGTCATGTGTTGTGGATCTGCTCTATCGTGTGATGTGGGATCATAAAGTTGGGGACTACAGGGCTAGGGAAATCCATATTCCTTGGATATGGCGTTGCCATAGACTTCAGTGGGAGAAGGAGCTGCCTTCTGCAGCATGTGGACGACTGAAGGGATTCCCAACAGTAGAAATACTACAAAAGTCGCTAATGGTGATAAGTGTTATGTCTCAAATTGCAAAACTATCCCCATCAAAAGACTGTCCTTTAAAATTTTCAGAGCATTTACAACTTTCCTTCAATAATGTTTCATAGCTAGTGCTTACATTGCGTACTAATGTAGTTGATGTGCTAGATAAATCTCAGCCAAGGGAGGGACAGGTAGTTACAAACGTCTCCTGAAGCATCGAAGGGAGTCAGGAGCCAGCTTCCTTCCCATCTGTCCTTGCAGTAGGCCAACACAGGTAATGAATTTGTATGTGTGGGCGCAGCAGCCCATGTGGCTCCGTGGAGTCACATCTCCTTACCACGAGCGAGTGGATGGAGGATGGGAGGATGGAGCAGGGAGTGCATTAATCTCTTGACTCACCTTCTCATCAGTAAATTCCTGCCTCTGCAGCATGAGAGGGAGTTACAGGAAAGAGCTCTGAGGCTACACTATGTTTGTCTGGGGCTTGGACTCCCAAATCATCCATGCTTCCTGCACGGTGCCTTACACCCTGGCTCTGCTCTGATCTCGGATACACCAGCCGGAGGCAGCATAGTCGGAAGCTGAGCTTCCTGTGGTGGTGCTGCTCAGCTTCTATTAAATTAAGCTGTTGGCCTCTGTCGCCCCTGAAGGACAAACCCATCGCACCAGCCTGGCAACCTTGTTCTGTTCTTGGCTTGGTGGGGCCAGTGCATAAAGAAGGCAGTGTGCATGGTGTAGCTTCTTCAGCACCATCAGCTTGCCACGTGAGAAAGCAAGGGTGGGATTCATCTCCCAGCACTAGGTGTCTGTGGAAGGGGTGCCTGCAGTCTGAACAGGTCTTTAAAGTTTCTTTGGAGTTGGTGGGGATCTCATCAATGCAGGGGCAGCAGAGCCAACATAACAATTCATTTTATCCTGATGTTCAAGCCTGAGTGTTATTTGTGTCTTGACACAGAGCATGGTTGTGCTAGATACTCAGGGTTAAGAATCAGCATAAATCTAACTTGCACCAAATGGGAATTTGGTCCAAACATTTCAGATTTTTCTGTGTCATGGTCTTTCTTGAAAAAACTTCCTTAATTCTCTAACTGCTGTCGGAGTCCAGGCCTCTTCCAGAAAAGTCCTCTCTGGCATCTCCACTGTTTTTGTGCCAAGAACATCATGGGGTTGCACCAGTTCATGCCTGCAGTGACTCAATGATGTATCAGGCCCCATGATTGTAACCAGGTGCCAGCAAACTGCTCAACATCTTATGCGAGTTCGCAGAGCCTCACTGAATACCTCAATCCCATTGGGCCAGTGATGTCTTCACAGGCATCGTGCCACCACCATGAGTAGCAACACTTGCAAACTTCAGGTCATGAATTCCTGTCTCTTTTTTTTCAGGCTGCTGTTTCAAAAGAAAATAAAAGAAAGAGCTGATATCATCACCTAGTTCTTAGACTGTACACCTCACTTGCGATACAGCAACTGATTGTTTAATTGTCCACTTAGTTCAAAGTGTACCACCTTTGAGTCCAACTTTAAAATTTGTTATTGCTACTTATATCTCAAGGAAGTGTCTTCCCCTGCTCTGGATTCAGCAGGAATTCTTGCATAACTGTCTCTGTAAACATCTCTCATCTCTCTGGAGAAGAACAGTGCTCCCCAAGCTCCCAGCCCCATCCTTGTGTTCCCCACTCTGCTGTCCAGTTAGGAGTTACACAGCTTTAGCTGCTCCAGGTTTCCTAAGAGACATGAGCTTAGTTTCTGGCCCTGGTTGTCGCTGGTAGATGCAGATGGCTGTGGAGGGTGTAGCTGTTTCCCTCCTAGTTCCTACCTATCTCACTTCGTTGTGGTTATGCTCTCCATCCTGAACCTCATGGCTTCCCAGGTCTTTGAAGCTGAATTTTGGTAGAGGCATTGATAAAGTGAGGTCTGTGGTGTGCATTTTTGGATTAGGTTGTGAGTCAATTTCCTGCATGGGAATGAAGGTGAGGGAGATCAGAAAGAAGATGAGAGAAAAATGCCAGTGTGTGCAAAACGCCATTTTGCAGGGTTGTAATTGGTGATCTCAAAGGGCAAACATCCCAGACACGGCAGATCTTCACACAAGGATGCTTCCAGATTAAAGTGCCCTACTCTAAATTTTCCCTCATGGGCAGAGACTTAATTACACCTTTAGAGTGACATATGTTTGATCCTTTGGCCCCAACACCAGAAGGACTGCATGTGGGGACAAGAAAGATCTTTTATTCTCCTTGGTGCTCTGTGATTACTGGGAGTTGGTTCAGCCTGCCGTGTAACTCCCGGTAGCCTGGGGGATGCAGTGAGTGTTGGGGGAGCTTCCCACAGCAGGTAGAGCTCTAGCTTTTTCCTCTGGCAGGGTATCTCCTTTAATTTTCATAGAATCATAGAATGTTTTGGGTTGGAAGGGACCTTTAGAGGTCATCTAGTCCAAAAAATTTTCTGGGGCAATTCTCTGCTGAGGTATACAAGAGAATCACAGCAACACTCAAAATGGATGCCTTTGACTCTGCAGGTCTCAACAATCCTCTGTGCCAGTTGCTCTCTGGCCTGAAGCTGTGGGAACTCCCATGCTAAACCATGAGCTTTTGCATTTTGTTGCAAAAATGCAGTGCACACTCATGGGCTGTGACCAACTGTGCTGAGGAAAGCTCAGGAAAGTCAAGTCTCCTTCAGGGAGACTGACAGCCATGTACTCCACTTAGCACTGCCATCCCCTTTGGGAACATCTGTTTTTTGACCGCTGCTATAATTGATAAATGTAGTACAAATGTAGTACAGTGTCCTTGTTGGAGGGGTTAGAGATAAAGCTGTGCCTGGGCAAGAGTCACAGGTTGTCTTTAGAGACTAAAGAGCAAGGTAATCAATTACCACAAACCTGCTTGTGGGCCTTTTGTAAATCTGTCTCCTTTTCATAGTAGAAATAATAGCAATGTCCTTTGCCAGGTAATTTTCCAAATGATTATTTTAAATAATGTGTTGCTGTGATCCAGCAAAAGAGTTTTGAGATTTATTAGAGTGTTTGTCACTGAGAGGAAAAGCAGCTGGTGAACTCTGCGGGCTGGCAGTAAGCAGCATGGGGCAAGTGGCACATAAAGTACTAAAGTTTCTAATTGCTAAGGTCCGCCCTGCGTTTGCAGAAATGGGAGACAGGGACATAGATCTCACCCCTCAGTGCTGGCTGCCAGCATCACAGGTCACCAAGCAGATGGTACAGGAGCTGCTCTGACATGGCAGGAGAGATGGAGTGGGTGATGGTGATAGATTGCTCCTCTCTCTTCCCTGGGCAGGTCTGCACAAAAAGCAAAGGAGGTTGTCTGGTCCTGGATCCATTGCCCCTTCCTGTGGTGAAAGCTGAGACAGAGCCCTGTTTTAACAACCTGGCTTGAAACTGAAGCTTGTGACTTTGCACAGAAACTGATCCAACCGAGCCTTGGAGAACATGCTCTTATAGGTGCTTCAGGTTACTCTGGCTGTGTGCCTGCTTTTATTTATTTATTTATTTATTAAAAGGCAGAGTTAGGATATAAACCTAGGGTGCTTTTGTCATTTCTTGCCTGTTTCCACCCATTTCGGGGTGGGGCAGGGAATCTGCAGTTGCTTTGGGACTAACAGGTATCTTATAAACAAATAGCTTGACTTTTTTTTTTTTTCTGTTAAATAGACTTTCATGGCTTTGTCAGTGTTGAAGAGGGGCTTCTAGTGGGATTTGGCATAGTGCTGCCAGGGTGGAGTAAAAGAGCCTCAGTGAAAGTGAGAATCAAGCCCATGGTTTAGGAAGAGAAAATAGCATATACTGATAGAAACACATGGCAAAAAAGTGCATGTTCACATCATAATAATGGCATTTTCTTTCTCCTCCTTCCTCTAGGTTATCTTGCACCCCGAAACCTTCCTAGCGCAGGCTTCTTCCCATTCCTGCAAACTGTGCTGTGTGATTCAGATGCCAGATGTAAAGGCACACCATACACACCAGAAGATCTGCTGCCAAGACTTAATGACATCTCATCTCTCAGACTGTAAGGGAATCTGAATATATCTGGGTGTTACAACCTGTAAAGCAAAACTTGCTTTGAGGTAGAGGGAGCAGCCATGCATGTGTGTATGTGTAAGTGTGTCCACAACAGATGTATCTCAGATACCTGTTATAACAGATACAGTCTCAGCTATCTGAACCCTTAGAAATGAGAATATGGGCTGCAACATGGGACACTTTAAAAATGTTCACATTAGGGACAGCTATCAGTAATGTGTCAATTGACCCAGGCTTGATAGTAGAAGAGAATTTTGCTCCCTGAGAAAAATGCTTCTGCTCACCCAGATCAGAGCAAAGAAACTTCTTTTGCATGATTGTGGGTCAGGTCCTGCAGGATGTCAGTGGACAAGACTCATATCAAGAGCAGCCCAGCGTGCTGATCTGCCACTGTGGTGATTGGTTCAGGATACTTTGGGTGGAAGTGGCAAATGTTCCCCAACAGCTCTAGTTTGAGGTATGCTTGTTCTGGAGCGACTGCTATTTCAGTAGATCCTCCGGGTGCCAACCAGAATGGGTGTCTTCTCTGCAAGTCATCAATTGTATCAGGAAACAGATGAAAACGAAGAAACAATTTTTGCCCATAAAAGCATGTAGATTTGCAGTGTGGAGCTGGCTGGGCATGTTTTGTTGGAATGTCAGTTTGTTGAAATTGAAATGTTCAGTGGAGGCATTTCAATTTCATTGATGTTCCAGTTGAAGCCAAGTAGCATTTGCTTTGAGACATGCCAGCCAGTGTTGTTTGTACATCTCGGCTGCCCGGTTCTGGCACACCTCTGGGGAACATGCTACTCTGAGCCCTGGCTGGTTAATGGAGAGCTGAAAATCTCATCTTGCATACGAGGTCCCTGGTTGCTCATCTTTACTTTCAGGTGAGAGGCTACTCCATAGTGGCTGTGGCAGAGCCTCAAAATCCCCCTTGGCCAGAGCTTGAGAGTCTGAAGAGTGAAGGTGGGCCCCATGCCTTCCATCAGAGAGCCCATCAGGCAGGATGGGGGATTCCTGGGGTTGGTGGCTCCTCAAGGGTCCTTCTTAGTGCAAAGGCACTGGCATTTCCCAGGCCAAGTCAATGGTCAGGATGTCTCCATTGGTTAGAAGGAGTCTGGATGACTAAACATGTGGATGACTAAAGTTACACAAGGTGAATCCTAATCAAATTCAAGGTCACACAGCAGAAGACGGCAGAGCCGCACAGAGACTGGGTGCCTGGATTCACAGCTCTTCACTCGTTTCCTCAGTGTCATTGTTTTTCCCTGGGCATGTTAAACAATGGTTAATCTGGGGTATTGAAATGAAGAAATGGGAACTTCTAGCGCCAAAGCTGGAGGTCTTTCATGGGTTTCAATAGCTACAAATCCTCCTTGCTTTCTTTTTTTGGTTTCTGTACATCTGTTTAGGAAATAACTGGTTTTTTCCTGCCAACTGAAAATCAAAGGTTTTGGCCAAACTATAGCTCAAGTCACATGAGTCATTAATAAGCATCTTGACCACTATTGATGCTAAAAGTTGGCTATGTGAAGTATCACACAACTAGGTGTGTATACCTACCCTTGTGTGGTCAATGTCAGTTTTAGAAATATATTGTATTCTACAAAAAAACCCACCCAACTATTAAGTAGTCACAGCAAACCTAGCAGGATACAGCGGAGTATAAAACCTCAACAGAAGGTTGACTGGGTAGGGGGAAGCTCCAGAAGCCAACATGAATAGATGCAGCTCTGCCTCAGGAGCAGAATCACCATGGGTGAGTTTGTCATGAAAGCAAAGTATTTGACCTGTGACCCTTCACTGTCTGGATATATTATTGTGTAATTCTAGAGTTTGTAATAGCTAATCCAAAATGTTTTTTTCCCCTTCCATTGTGCAACTCACTGAAGCTCATATTAAACTGTCCTATAATTTGCCCTAAGACTGTGTCTTACCAGCGGCCAGCAGGGAAGATGGGCAAGGTTCTCATCTTTGATTCTGTTCTTTAGAAGCATTTGCCAAGGTGTGCAAGACATGGTTGCTTGAGATTTCCCTTAATAAAAGGGAACTAAGTACAAAACCCAAGCTCAACGCTAATATCTTCCACCCTTTCTTTTCCCCTGTAGTGAAATGCTTGGGAAGGATGAAGTAAGGTCCTGATGTCTTGGACTTTGTGGCAGGGGCATGCAAGCTGCTGTTCCAGCTTAGAGCTGTTCCAGCTTACACCAAGGCCCCTCTGCTCAGTCTGTCATTAACAGTGCCATGAAGTTCTGCACTGTTTCTTCTACTGAGCATACATTGGTGGAGGACAGAATAGGACTTGATACAATGAGGCTTTCTTTCCAGAAGTGGGAATTTTTTAAGATTAGACCAAATATATATGTCAAGCCTTGCCTGTCCTTGGTGTCCCTGCAAAGCAGGCATGAATGCGGTCCCCTCCATGTGTTTCATGTCTGAGAGTGCTGCAGTGTGCTTCCCCAAAATACATGCCCAGGCCTCTGGAAGGAACAAGACTTTTGCACAACCTAGATTTTAACACATCTGCCATGAAATCCAGCTATAGACGCATTCTGATTCACACAGTAGTTAAGCGTAAGCTTAATCATAAGAAACTCTGTGAATTGTTACAGGTGTCGTCTTTTTTTTTCTTCCTTTTTTTTTTCTCCTCCTTCCTTCCCCCAGTAAGCGGAGGAGCTCGTCCAGTGTGGCCAAGGACAGCCATCCATCACCATGGAGTGCGGAGGTTCCTAAAAGCAGGAATGCTTCACTGGGTAGGTTATTCACTGCTGTGCAAAGTTCTGGTCTTTAAAGGCTGATCTTTTGAAGCTCACTGGACAGAGATGCAATTCTTAGAGCACTGCTAAAATGATTTATGTGTTCTGTACAGGCACGTGACCATGGCCATGATATTAGTGTAAATTCTTGGGAATAATTACAAGTAACTGTCTGTAGAAAAGGCTCTTGGAATTTGTCCAAGAAACCAGGCTTAAATTGTTGTGCTTCACAGGAGCAATGCGAGATCTCAGACTGTTTGGACATTTAATTAAAGACCTGGCCATTTATGGAATATTGCCTTTTTACTGCCCACAAATTGTCCATAAACAGCTTATGATTTTTTTCAGATGCATTTCTTATACAGTTATCCAGCAAATAAGTCTTCTTCTGTGCCACAGTGGATATTTATTGTTGATGTTCTCTTCTGATGTGATTCTCTTTCCTGAAGGAACTTTCGGACTTAAATTTTCCATAAAATCATTACAATTATTATTTATTAATGGTAATGGCTAGTACTGTCCACAAGCCGTCATGATGGATAGTCCTTTCTCCAGGGAGCTCACGATCAAATGAATGATTACAGATTTGCATTCTGTGACTGTTCTGCTCCAGCCATTCACTGTTCCAATTAGCATTCCTGCCAATGCACTCACTCTTTGGTGTACGGGAAGAAAACAGCAGAACGCAAAAAGGACTGAATGCAGAGGTGTGAGGGGAAAAAAAATAATCAATGAACCGTTATGGGAACTATCAACTCATGTTGATGGCCACGGATGGTCAGGGAGGAACTCAGTTCTACATCTTATTTAAAAAAGTAAAATAAAAATCATAGGTCATAGCTTCTGCTGGTGTAAACTGGCATAGCTCCTTTGGTTTCAGTGGGCTGTGTTGTTTTGAGAGTGCAGCTCAGTGCAAGTGTTGGCGTTGGTGTGGGTCAGCTGGGCACCTGGCAGTGAGCCACCGTGTATAGCGGGCAGCAGTGTTCCAAATCTGTGTTGGAGCTGTTTCGGAATACTGAGTACCACCCGCTGGTGCCAAAGACACATGGGGAGTTCTCCCTTAGAGGGCTATTGGCTTGAGCTGATGTGGGCTTCCTTGTAAGGCTACCCATCTCTCTTCCTGCATGGGGGAGCTGCAGGACTGGAGAAAAGAGGTGGAAATTAAAGTTGACCTGCAAGCAGATAGTTAAATGCATTTAATTTTAAAAAAAGTTACAGAAGGAAATAATGTAATCCAGGATTTAATTACATCAGAAAGAAGCTTAAGTAAGTAATTACAGGATGCCATCAGCTGTACCTTTGGAAACAGATTAATAACGATGGCATGCCCAAAGCTGTACTCAGCTATCCGGTGTCATGGTTTGATGTAACAAAGAGGTTAAAAGACATTAAGTAAAATACAGTGTTTCAAACTGTTATTGCAGCATTTGGGGATTTGGTATCTCATGGAGAAAAAACCCTTCAGAATATTTCATCACCATCCAGCTTGACTTCCAGCATGAACATGTTCAACAGAATCCTCAATTTTGGGAAGGTAAGTCTGTATTTGCATAATAGCTGAGTGTGAGCATTTATGTATAGTCATATTTAGAGAGTTAGAAGCTCAAAGTACCAACATACAGCTTTTATTGCTTTTGGATCTCCCCTATTATGTGAATATGCTTTATTTTGGGAAGAGGAAGACAGTTATTGTGGGTGGATTTTTAAGCTCTGGTAAATTTATTACCTTCTAAGCAGAAACCAGTAAACCAGACACCTTAGGACATAATACCACGAATTACCAAATACAGCCACACACAATACCCTGAGATGTTTTGCTCAAAACTTGTATGAGTTAAAGTGTTTAGAGTGAGTTTTCTTTCACATGAAGTTAAAGATGTTACAGACTTTGCCATTGAATTATTTGCCAACAACACTCCTGCAGTGGCATCAGAGGGACTGTGTGTTTACTATGTAGGCATTGACTACATATAGGAACAACTTTGTAACAGGAACTTGGTACCATGTAATGGACACTAGAATGCTTTATGCTTATGTTTTTGTATTAAGGCCTACAAACACTTATGCACACATTTCTCTTTATCTACATGAGAAGTTTGAGGGATTTCAGTGACACTGTTCACCTGTTAGAATTATGTATGTGTGTAAGTGTTTGTAATGACAATGGTTTTCAGATGTCATTACTACCCTTTAAAAAGTCTCATCACTGTGTTTAAAACCATCCCAAATAGAGTATTGCTTAAAGCTACCTTTAACATTACATCTTAATTTTAGAGCCAGACCCAATATTCAACTGCAGCAAATCTCAAAGTCATTCTGTGTGAGGTCTTGTCACGATATATAGCACATCCTGGTCTCGCTGAAGAGAAAATGGCAGCCAATATCCACCGGACATTCTGCTTTACTGACTCATCGCTTTTAGAGTCATTTACCCAAGAGTTCAGAAGTCAGTTCTCTCAGGTGAGTGCCTGGGACCTTTTCTAATACCTACAATTAGTAGCTGTGTTACTTCACACACATTATTGCAGTGTTTGGGAGATAGAACACGACCCCACCTGGATAGGAGTTGCTCATCTCTATACTAAAGTGCATATACTGCATGATGAGGCTGAGCTAATTCTTGTGAATGGGCTTAGCCCAAAGACCTTAGAGTTGAGTACACAGCTCAGAAAGGCAAGGACATCCAGCCATCAGCTAGTGGCCACTAAGGGTTCTCACCGTACCTAAGTCTTGTTTCTCCTCTTTATTTGCCCTGCTGCAGCGACAGGTAGATAGGACAGTGTGAGGATGTATCACAGAATCATTTGGTTGGAAAAGACCTTTAAGATCATCGAGTCCAACCGTTGTAGTGTAAATAAGAATGTTTAAAGCTGGGGGAGGCAATAAATTTAATCCTGTATTACCTCAGCCGTATAACTTCATCCAATAACTCCTGCATCTGATCCAACAATTCATGATTGAAGCAGTACTTGTCTTTGGGAAAGCTATATAATTAAAGCAAATTAATCCTTTAAAGGTAATGCCTTCTTTTTTGCCAGAGTGAGGATTGATATTAATTTTTCTTGTATTCCTAGTCTTTGGGCTGTTTGGGAAATTGTGAATCATAGGGCTTGTCTAAACAGAGAATTTATTATACAATCTGGGATGTGAAGGTAAAACACAGTCACTCTCTCTGTTATTGCCTGTCACTAGAGTTCTTTGAATGTACTGTTTATAGAGTTGTGTACAAGTGCAGTGCAAGATAAAAAACATAAAAAGACCCACCGGCAGCAGGGGTTCTTGTTGTTAAATAATTTCTTGCATTGTTATTTGTTAAGGTGCAACACAACCCACAGTACCAGGCAGCATTCGTCAATGAAATGGTCTCGTTTCTAATGCTCATCTCCCAAGTGCAGAATGACACCTCCCTGTGGCATCTCCTTTTGCTGGCCCCAGATGTGTTTCAGGGCAGCATGCAACTGCAAGACATAACTGATTTCCTTCAGAATCCGAGCAGGTAAAAATATACAAAATGCCAGGAGAGGCACTGAAAGTTGGTAGGGTTGTGTATTGAACTCTAAGGACATCACCTCTCATCTTGAAGAAAGGGTGTTAGCTTAAAAGCATGATT
>VYZW01060244.1:3511-29137 GCA_013401315.1 Balaeniceps rex
TGACAAATAAGACCTTGCTCTCATCTCTACATTACTGCTGGTGTCATATGTGATGCTCTGTTCTCATATTAGTCTAGGGACAGTATGACACAAGTGAAGGCATCCTTAGAGTCCTATGGCCTAGTCAAAAAAGTATGAGGACCACTAAAGTCATTAAGTCACCTTCTTCTCTGAAACGTGCACAGCTCTGCTGTGGTTCAAGATCTGACACCAAGCTTTTATAATAAAACTAGTCTTTTGTGCCAGAATCTAAAAGTGAGATCTTTTCACCAAAGTAACAACAGCAACTCCTGTCATTTTTGATACACTAGCATTTCAGCTTCATTTTCTTCGGCTTCAAGTCCATTGTCAGCAAGTTAGTGTTTGGTCTACTAGTGTTGTTTAGTGCTATGTGGTGCTCCAGCAGCAGTGATCCAGCAAGTCAGGCCATGATTTTAAATGTCTCAGGGCCCAATTTTGCATGCACACAAATACGTTTGTTTGTATGTGTAATCTCATTGATCTCAATGCAGGTTTGGACTTTTAAATTATGTTCAGCACCTAGACTGCACTTGAATTATAATTAGCGTTATTTTGTCAAAGCATTGGTTACAGTTACTGTTAATTCATGTTATTAAGGCTAATGTGAAGTATTTACATTTATTCAAACAGTGCAGTATAAACATTTATTAGAAATGTTAATAAGCTCAATACAAATAAAATAAAGGTCAAACTCTTCTTTCTGAGATCCTTATGTCTAATTGTAAATAAAGTATTCTGTGTTGGACAATGAACTCCTTGTGTTTCTTTTCTTGATATTTTGTGTGTGTTTTCTTTTCCTAGAGACTGATTTTATAAATTCATGAATAAGCAAGCTTAAGGCTAACCTTGTTATGTCATTGTACTCTGGCACATCACAGCTGCTTAGAAGTACAGACCACGTTTCACGTTGCCGCCTGAGGTATTATAAATACCAGTGACATACAACATTTATGCTCTGAGTTACAAAAAGGAGGAGACTTTGTGGGCAGAGCTGAGCACCAGCATGTCTAAACTGAAGCAATTCTAAAACAATTCCAGGAAACCAAGCTCAGAGAGAGACCTGCTTGCAACTGCCTTGAGCTGGAGGTGTTGGCAGGATGGTGTTAGCACATCCAGCAGCATATTACAATGTCCTTTGCTGGCTCTGCTGGCCTGGCAAGTTGGGTGGGAGGAGAGCCCAGCTATGCTTGTGCCTCACGTTTCCCACCCACCACAGGTCCTTATGGGTGAAAATCACTGGTGAAGATCTGATCTGACCCAGCCCACACACCTACACCCCAGAGCAGGTGTGCCAGCTTTTGACTTCTAACCGTAATTATGCTTTCAAAGCCTTTCTTAAAACCTGTTCTTCCCACCTAGCCTACAGGTGTCTGTTAAGGTAGTGTAAACATGCTACTACACCCCAAAAAAGAAAGAAAATAGATGTTTTCTCTGTTCTTTTAACTGTGAGACTAGGCAAGAACTTGTTTTATTCATGGGCGTACACATCAACAGTATTTAAAAAAAAAATTAGTAACTAATAAAATATGTTTACAGCTTTTTTCTTTCAGTAGCCGCATAAAACCAAAAACCAAAAAGGCAAATGACTCACGCTTACCAAATGCAAACTGCATTTATAAATAAATACTATTCATTTTCTGTTCTCTGTCCCCTCTTTGCACACCAGGTATCCCTGATGCTCTGTGGTCCCACTCTCTCCCAGCAGTACCCAAAGGAGCCAGGGACATAAAGCCCAGCCAGCGCCAGGCTGGGACCTTTCTCAGCTCTACTGTGTAAGAAAAGAAACCAAATGCTTTGCAGTAGGCGCCACCCAAAGGGCATACAGTTTTTCACAAGTTGTCCTACTTCATTTCGGCATAGGCCATCAAAAATAATGCTGGTTAAATTCATTGTTGCTTCCTCTGCCAGATGACATCACCAGAAATAATCACATCACTTTAAAAGCAGGGTGAGAAAAAACACATCCTAAGCATCTGCTGAATGACAGATTGTCGGATGCAGCACTAAGACAGAAATTTTGATGCCTATTAATATTCTGGACTGTTTTACTATGGCCAGGATTTCCCCTGAGTTCTGTGAATTGGTGTTTTATGAAATACATGCTTGATGTAACCAGACACACCCATATTTTTCAGGACTATTTCTTGCCCAGCATCACTTGTGTAACACCAAGGATTTGTGGACAAATCAGGACTTACATGTAGCCATGTGTGCGCTCTTTTATGTGACTTAGGTTTTGGTTGCACCTTAAACACATTTGCAATTTCAGCCCCACAAGAATATTTATGTGTAGGACTGGGAAAGTCATATTTTTGCCCTTACTTTTTCCTCGTAATTTTTCCAAATGGAAAGCCCACATATGTTAATGCTTCTAAAGGTAAATTTCTCCACTGATACTTTCTTTCATGATAGCAGCTAAAACATGACTGTCACCTCAAACCAGCAGCGGAAGGTAAAAGTCTGCTGGAGGTGCATGTACTTTTGGGTACTGACATATAAATCCAGACATTTTCTGTGTTTTTACTACAAATGTGGAAGCGTATCCTTCTCTGTGCATTCACTCTACAGGTGTAACTATTTATCTTTGCACTGGTCAAACATTGGGTCTGCTTTGTGAAATCAGAAGTTATCACCACAATTAATGCACACAGATGGACGCATACACACACACATACACTGACTGGGATGTGGCAGCAGCTGCATTTTATTCTGTAGTCTTGACAACCTCAGCCTGGTTGTCTTCAGCAGGATAAATTGAAGAACACTGTTGACATTCACGGACTCGCACTGACAGAAAACAAGGACTTAAAGGGGAACCAGGACCCTCTAATTATTTCTATTTTTCCTATGAGCAATGGGAAAAAGCACTAAGAAAGAACTTTTGGCAAAGCTTATACTTTAATTCAATGACAAGCCAGTGCAGTTAAGAAGTTAATTCAGGAAATCTATTCCAGATGCCATCTAATCTTCCAGGCAGGAGACAGAGACTTCCCTGAGCACCCAGGAGCATCATCCCCTTTGCTGAATGGATGTACATACGTGTCTCCTGCGTAAGATCATTTGGGACTTCGTACAATCCTGAAGGAGCTATAGCTGATAGACGTACACAATGTTTCTAGCAGTAAAAATAAGTTAATGACTAGAGGTATCAGCCACAATGTGGAATATGTGGGTTCCAAAAGCTCCTATTTTTATGTGAAACCATTTAGATTACATTAATTCAGATGAAGAGAGTGTGTTAGATTCAGGTTATTCCTTCAAATGAAGCTGAAGTCCTAGAGGAAGACGATTGCTAATCCACAAAGATGAAGGGGACTTTGGTTCTAGTTTGGATACTGATTGAGAGACAGAGGACTCTTTTTGTGCTGGTTTTAATTCTTACTGGGTTAAAACCAGAAGTAGTCAAAAAATCAAGGACCAGAAACTCTTGCTCTCCCTTTCTAGCCAGCTGCAGGAACTATAGCACAAGTGCTAAATGCATCTTCTCCTTAAGGAAAGAAAAAGATGGAGCACTTCTTGGAGTTTAGATGATCTATTTATTAGCACACGAGCTTTTATGAATCCAGATGAAGAGCCAGATTTTGCCCTGTGTTTCACCTGTATTCCCTCCTGGGGCCAAGCACTCCTTAGGCATTGCAGCGCCAACTATCAAAACATTTAAGCACTTCTGTTTAATGCTGCTTTGACCCCAAAGCAGCTGCTCTGTCTGGAATATCTGAATGAAGAGGCTAGAGGTCCCTGAAGTCTGGTCAAGTTTTACACAAAGATAAAGAAAGGCGAGTCTGCACAGGTGGTTTAGCATGGAAATGCCTCATACCCCTGTGGAAAACATTCAAGAGTGTATTTAGCTCAAAGTCATCTGCTAAGAGTGCCAGTCCTGCAATCTGCTTCATGGCTTCACAAACATGAGAGTGGTCAGTGGCCCTGGATGCAGTGGTGAAAGGCAGAAAACACCACATCAAAGCCTCCCAGATAGCAGGTGATAGCTGCTATTTGTTAATATCTAATACGTTTATTCACGAATAGCTGAAAATTGAATCTTATTAAAATGCTTACATTTGACAGAGAGAACAAGCCAAACAGATAGTGGTGGTACTACCTTAAACTAATACATTTGACTTCGCATTTCAACCTCTCTGATGTAGCACACACAGGAGACAGTTTAAGCAACTATTTCTGATCAATCAGATCTGAGCTGAGATCTGCTAAATGGTTTTATGAATGTTTAAATTTTTGACAAGTGGTTAAATTCACCTATTTGGTCTTCATCTGAAAGAGACCAGAAGTTCTCGCTATTGCACAAAGGGTGATGCAACAGGTTTAAAAGCACAAAGATTTATTTGTGGGGCCTGTATCTCATGGTATACAGCAACTGTAACAGCAACACTTCCATTTGGGCAAAACAAACCCCAAACAAATAGGAAGGAAGGGGAAAAGAGAGAATGGGAAAAAAAAAGGGAATGCGCTCCCAAGTGGCCAAGCTGGATGAGAAGTGACAGGGCTACCTCCAGATGAGCATCCTCTCCAGTGAAGCATTGCCTGCAAATACCATTTTCAAACTAACTGCAGTTACATCTTGATCTTGCCATTGCTTTCCCTCTCTCATTGTGCTAATAGAGTTGACTGGCACATGCTTCAATCAGGAACAGATTTTGCAGCTCCAATTGGCTGCTGAGCCTTGTGTGTGTACGTTACCGGGAAATTGTCTATCTGAATATCTCTTATCTACTATGATCTACTTGCTCCCTAATATATGGCTTTAAAGTAAAAATTATGAAGTGGGGAATGAAATGTAGAGGAAGGAAGGAAAGGCAACTCACATGGGGATGGCAATGACTTTCAACAAAACCCAACTGAACAGCCATAACAGCAATTTATGAGCGCGCCCATGCAAGGCAGTGAGGATAAGAGCACTCTGGGAGACCAGGACAGGGAGAACAGCTGCAGATGCAGGTAGGGTTGTGCAGATGGATGACTATAAAGTGAAAGGCAGGCTGGAGTACTCCACAAGAAGGACTACAAGGCTGAACATAGCAGGCCCTGGGCATTGCACTGGTTGGGGCACCAGGAACATCATCTCACTAGCGAGTTTGTTGCCCACCAGCCCCCAAACTGTTCACTACCAAGTGTGGGTGTGTGCCATACACACATGCAAGCAAACCAGGGAAAGCAGGAATGCTGTGAACAGTCTCAATTGCCTAACTGTATAAATGCAATATATCTCAGGACACCTAATTTTTTTATTAGCAGCTAGTTTAGGAAGGCCTAGGTCTTCCACAGAGTCCATATCATACCACTCGTCCCTCATGGATATTTCAAATGTCCCAGAGCATGTCATGTGAGAAGCCTTGCTAGATTATTCTATAATCTCTTTCCATAGCTGTATTTTTCAGGACTGGGCTCTTTAACACAGTTGCTGGGCTGAAAACAAGGCAGAAAGAGGGGTAATGTGTACAGGAGGCCACAAAAGTCATGTAGGAGGCTAGACACCAAGACTTTTTGGGTAGCTTTGGCAGAGTCCCTCTGAGACAGCTGGCCTTTGCATATCTCCATCTCAGGTACCCAATCCTCCCTTGCTGAGCAGCCAAGTTACCTTACTCATAGATATGGGACTAGATATTTAAAACATAAATCCTTTTCTGTTCTTGCTTCACACCTGAACCCTTTTATGGAAGCTCCCCTAAAGCTCTTTGTAGACAGAAGAGAGACATGAATGAAGAGAGTACCCAGCTAAATAATTCAGGAACAGATTTCTATTAACTCCTCTTGCTAATCTCGTCTAAGCTTTTTTTACAGCCACTTCTTGGGTGTTCCAAAATAGTGTTTAGGAAGAAATGCTCTCTTGCAGCCTGAAACCCCAAACAGCACGTTTAGATATAAAAATGTGTATTTTACAGTTTTGGCAATATTGAATTTTTTGGTCCACATGCACCAATGCAGCAAAACTTGGGAATCCACACACCTGCCAGAAGTGGCAGAGATCAACGCTTACAACCCATTGAGTCACTGCTTGCAGGGTAGGAATGATGTGCAAACTATGGAGCAATCCCAAAGGCAAACAGTGAATAATTTTGAACAAGAACTGTGAGTGATACGTATTTGCATTCTGTTTGCAAGCAAATGCTGAGCTGAAAGAGGAAACACTGTGCAAGGCTTACCTTCGGCTTGTCCTTTCTGTATTTACAGGGAGCACACAGAGCTCTTCCATGGGTTCTCCTATACCCAGGAAAGGAAAATGGAAGGGGTGAGAGCTTCAAATTTCTCTTGCTGTTCCCTCACAACATTGATTCTTGCTCCTTTAGAAAAGGAGGGATAAGACTGGAGATTTCTATTAAGAATTTCCTGCTGCCATTACATCATAACCCTCCAAATGGACATTTTTGAAAACTCTCCTTACTTTTATACTTTTAGTGCTGTGCATCTTAACTTCCAGGCTTCGCCACGCAGTTTCTGCGATGTGCACTAGATGGCAATGCAATATCTAGGCTGACAGACCCCCGTTCAAATCTCCTGTCCAGGGTGGTTCACCCTGCACCAGGGTTTGGGTGGATACGCTTGGACGTAGTGAGACTTCAGCTGAGGCCCCTTTTTTCGCGTTAATCCAGAGCATAAAATAAGCATTGCATTACCACCTCACACAGCTTGGTAGTGGTGCAACAGTTACCTAATTCATTCATATATGTTAGTGTATGGCTTCCACAAGAAATAGGTATTATAGAGAATTTTTTTTTACAAAGTTGTGTTTCAGCTTGTAAAGAAATGGTGAAATATTTGAACTTGGAAAGATCACATACTCTTAGGCCTGCGAACAACATAAAAGATGCTCCACCTGCTGTTTGCCAGCTGCTGCAGACCCTGGTGCCTGCTTGGAGAGCCATGAAGAACATGGGAAAGTAAGTAAGACCTTCATGCTCAGCAAACCCAATTGCTGCCCCTTACCATACCATCAAAGCAACAACTCCCACTTTCCAAGACTCCTCCTTTTTAATATCCCCATTCTACATCCAGAAAACTCACCTTCTCTGATTCTCTCTGCTTCCTGTGGCTATGAAGATGTCTGACCATGACCTGCTTGAGCATTTGAGTTCAGTTTTACTTACAATGCTGGCATGTCTAGAAATGGCTTGTATTTGTGTAATTTTGTATTTAAAATATTTGTTTAAATATGGTTACAGCATCCCTCCCAGATTTTCTGTTGCAAATAAAGGCCCTAACTATTAACTGATATACTGCCTTTATTGCAGGACATGTTTTGGTTGTAGAGAAAGGAGGCTATGTTTCCATTTTTTTGTATCTGGGAAGAACACACATATTACAATGAAAGTGTCTAGATAGACAGTTGTATACAGTGATAACATATTTGCACCAATAATAACAATATCTAATTAATAGGGTGCCCATGATAGCAGCCCTGAATTACAGGAACTAAAAAAATAATGTAAACTGCAAACTTGACTTTGTGGCCTACCTTCAAAAATGTGTCTACAGGGTGTTCTGTAGGGTTTACTGAACGAGCAGGATATGAGCCATTTCTCATCCCCATTGTCAAGCTAATAGTGCAAGCCCTGCTGAGAACCAGCACCTGAGCAAGCTGGTTTTAAAAGTTAGACAACAGGTAAGTCAAGTCTAGCTGAAATTATGGTCAGACCACTATTCACCTGTGGCCATTATCTATGGAAATGAAGTATTTATCCATCTGTGTGTATTTGTTGTCTTTAATCATAACTGTATTGGGTTTGCGAGGCAAGGTTTTGGTAGCGGGGGGGGCTACAGGGGTGGCTTCTGCAAGAAGATTCTAGAAGCTTCTTCTATGTCTGACAGCCGATGCCAGCTGTCTCCAAGACGGACCTGCTGCTGGCCAAGGCTGAGCCCATCAGCGATGGTGGTAGCACCTCTGAGATAACGTATTTAAGAAGGGGGGAAAAAAAGCCTGCGCAATTGCAGCTGGAGAGAGGAGTGAGAATATGTGAGAGGAACAACTCTTCAGACACCAAGGTCAGGGAAGAAGGAGGGGGAGGAGGTGCTCCAGGTGCCAGAGCAGAGATTCCCCTGCAGCCTGTGGTGAAGACCATGGTGAGGCAGGCTGTCCCCCTGCAGCCCATGGAGGTCCACGGTGGAGCAGATATCCACCTGCAGCCCGTGGAGAACCCCACACCAGAGCAGAAGGATGCGCCCAAAGGGGGCTGTGACTCCGTGGGAAGCCCACGCTGGAGCAGGCTCCTGGCAGGACCTGTGGCCCTGTGGAGAGAGGAGCTCACGCTGGAGCAGGTTTGCTGGCAGGACTTGTGACCCCGTGGGGGACCCACGCTGGAGCAGTCTGCTCCTGAAGGACTGCACCCCGTGGAAGGGACCCACACTGGAGCAGTTCGTGAAGAACTGCAACCCATGGGAAGGACCCACATCGGAGAAGTTTGTGGAATACCCATCTTCCATGGAAGGGACCCCACGCTGGAGCAGGGGAAGAGTGTGAGGATTCCTCCCCCTGAGGAGGAAGGA
Source organism: Balaeniceps rex (assembly GCA_013401315.1). Taxonomy (NCBI): domain Eukaryota; kingdom Metazoa; phylum Chordata; class Aves; order Pelecaniformes; family Balaenicipitidae; genus Balaeniceps; species Balaeniceps rex. The sequence goes on from VYZW01060244.1 coordinate 12,029, forward strand.
GCGGCAGAGATGTGTGATGAACTGACCGCAACCCCCGTTCCCCGTCCCCCTGTACCACTTGCGGGGAGGAGGTAGAGAAATTGGGAGTGAAGTTGAGCCCGGGAAGAAGGGAGAGGTGGGGGGAAGGTGTTTTTAAGATTTGGTTTTATTTCTCATTACCGTGCTCTGATTTGATTGGCAATAAATTAAACAAATTTCCCCAAGTTGAGTCTGTTTTGCCCGTGACAGTAATTGCTGGGTGATTTCCCTCTCCTTATCTCGACCCACGAGCCTTTCGTTACATTTTCTCTCCCCTATCCAGTTAAGGAGGGGAGTGATAGAGTAGCTTTGGTGGGCACTTGGCATCCAGCCAGGGTCAACCCACCACAATAACATATGCATACTTCCTGGAGTTATGAAGGTTGGACAGCAGTCTATCTTTTATTTAGAAAACCAAACTTATTAAAAAAAGTGTTATATGTTTTTCCTTACATGATCATGTTTTTAAAGCTAAAAAATATTAAAAATACAAAAGGTATTTGAGAAGACTATTGAAATGATTTATCAAAAATAGGTTTTCCTCAAAAGATTTTTTTTAATAATAATTTGAAAGAACTTTTTGGTATTGATATAATTCAGAGAAATTTTGAGTCCCCCTTGAAATTCAATCGCATTAAAATTGAAGATACCATGAAAAAAGGAGAAGTAAGGTTTTGTTGGGTTTGATCACATCTTTTTCCAGGACTGATTATTTGCAGATGGGCTGAAGGAGTGATATGTATATATGTATGTATGTTTTTATATACAATTACTGACCAAAAGAGACATGTTGGAGTCTGTGCCTGATGAGTCTATGATCATCCCAGTGACACGACATCTTAAAACCTAGGTGAAAGCACTCCTCATAACACTCAAGAGACCCTTTACAATGATGGATGATCAGTTTATTTTTCAAAATCAAACAGCTTGAATTATATGGACAGAGAGTCAGAACTAGACTCTAAGTTGTTCCTCAGATAAATGAGGACAAAGATGTTACATCACTAGTTATCTGTGTTGCTAAACAGACAAGGTGCCAAATGCTGGGCTTGTTCAAGTTTCCCTCTCTGTTTCTATTTGCAACATGCCTGTGTGGATGTCCTGAAGATATGGTTTCTGTTGACTGGCCTACATTTGGTATAAGGAGGATACTGGATGTAAGTGTGTCCAACCATCACTGTTTTTTATGGAAGTTTCTGGTAAAAATTTTAGGATAAGGTTTTCATCTGAAATTTTACAGTGATTTGGTATAAAATTTCTCTTATGGCCTTTTCATAGATATAATTACCAAACTGGTCTTTTCATATATTGTAAAGAAGAAATCTCTACGTTTGACTACTGACTGCAATTATTTTTTGGCACACCTGCCTTTCGCTGAAGAAAAATGAGTTTTAAATAGCTTTACCCATACAAACTGAACTTGGCTCAGACATGATCCTGTGGGGAGCTGGTCCTGTAGTGAAGGCTTTTGTGCATTTTAAATGTTGATTTAGAAACTTGTATCCATTATTCAAATTAGCTCTGCAAATGAACTTTGCAGCAAGTCTTGCCTGATTGAAGCACGGTGAGTGGTAGCTGGGTGTCCCTGCTGAAGACTAAGCCTTCATGCTGATCGCCTGAAGGGCAGGGAGAGCGTTTCCAGGTCTGAGGAAGCGGTGGAGGCATGTTAAAATGAGAGATATGCAACGTGTATTAAACTTTCTCCATTACTGGCTTTGCCAAAGAAGATTTCATAGGCAGCTGCCATCGCATGAATTCATCTCCAGCTGCTGACTCACCAGGGAGCACATGCAGCTGCTGATATATAAAATACTGCCTTTTGCTACTTCTGTCCCCATCGGTCTGCTTCCTCCAGCCCTCAGCAGTGGCCGCTGACGGTTCTTCCGGACAGGCTTTGTCAGCTAGCAAACATGCAAAAAGCTGTATGGTGAGGCAGACAGTTGCTGAACACATGACATCATTACCACGTACCCACATAAATAAGAACAAAAAGTAAAATTTCACCACCTGATAAGGCTGGAACTCTCCATTAGATCATCCGCAAACACACCCATTACATTGTATATACCACATAACACCCTCCTCACCCATTTCTTCTGCCTTGATAACCACCCATTGCTTTGATAATGACTTTTCCAACACCAGGCACAATGGTACCTGAGAACCCCAACTACTTGGGGTGGTAAAGTCAGATAACTGGCAGTGAGGCAGCAGAAATGCATTTGAGAAGATAACACGTACCACGGCCCTTCAGCTGGGCGCAACCCCACACTCTTGACCAACTTTCCCATCATAACTCAACAAAGTGAAAGCGAGCACAATATGGGAAAAGACGTACAAACACATGTTGGACATATTCTATCTTTTTTTCCTGCGTAACTCAGCCCTGTGTACAAGACCGATAATGTCTCTAAGTACCCGCCAGCCCTTTTGCTTGAAGAACTCCATGCTTCAGTGCAAAAAATGCGTGTCCAGGGCTTTTCCACACGGGGTATTAGTGATTTACTCAGTTCGTGCCAACAGCTTGCTCAGAGCACAGGGCATGTCAGTGCAGAGAGCTACAGAGCCTGAGGCTGGGTGGTCTCAGTGCACTGGTAGCCTGACAGGGCCCAGCCCTCCATTGGGGAAGGGCCACAAGCATTTTCAGGTGCTATTCACAGGTGCCATCAATTTCTGAGCTTTACAGGATTAGGAAAAGGATTTGAAAAGAGTCATGGATTTCTTGGCAGGATTGAAGCGTTTTAATAACTGTAATATCACAGGATAAAAACCTTTTACTCATTTTCCAGGTCATGGTCCCAGCTCTTGGTGGTCGCAGGAGGGCCTCAGACCTGCATTTCTCTCAGGCAGCAGTCCTGTCTTCCAGAGCTTAAACCTTCACATACAGGGCATTTAAAACCCAAATGTTCAGAGATCTGATTACTGAAGTACTGCTTACACCTATGACTCCTATTAATTTCAGTGGGTCTTAAATAACAATTAGTCAGCTACCCCTGGATCTTGGGCCCAAGGCTCAGGTTGCTCTGGTTGTAAAGAGCCCTGAAAATGTGACCGCAGAGTGATCTATCATGAGGCCTACCGATACCCACCTAACCAAAAAGAGCAACTGATAAATATAACCCAAAGCTAGGCTATAATGGATGCCATTTAAATAGTACTGGTTTGGATTGCAAACCATGCATGAGCTACTGCAAACGATGACCTGGTCTGCCTTCACATAGGTGGCCCACTCCAGCTCCCACAAATTCAATGGAAATCTTTCCATTAGTGCAGTCAGTGTCAGTTCGAGACATTTGACTTCATGAAAGGTTTCTCTCAAATAAAAACTTGTCTGCTTTGTCTCATTTTTGTGTTCAGAGAATGAGTGTTGCAAACCAGAAGGTATGAAAGCAGCAAGCATTTAGCAAAGTTCCAAATAATGCCTCCCAGTAACAGTTTTTGCTCTTTCTTGTATGCATTTTTCTACTGAAAATCAGTGGTTTGTAGTCAAAAGTTAATAAATGTACCAGCTTTCAGCATCTGGAGAAATCATAGTCCAAAATAAATTGTATGCTTCACATATTGTTTAGCTCTGGTGTGGTCACTTGATTCCTGAGCAATGAACACATTCTGGACCAACTCTTCACCCTAAGAATGCAATCTAGCAAACACCAGCTGTTTAGGGTTTTAACCAACAGAACGGGAGGAAAAAAATAAAATAAAAAAAGCTAGAAAGCTGTATTTACAGCTGCATTAGCACTTAATACCATGAATTTCTTTCAGACTCAGAACTAAACTGACCTTTAAGAGTAGCAAACTTGGAACATAAATGCAAAACATGTCCTGATTATGAAAGCTCTGATATAAAGCAGGTTTTATTCTTACAGTGCTTGTCAAGCCCTCGGCTTGGAACTGCAAAGCTCTTTGGTTGCCGTGCTTTTCCAGGCAGACAATAAATCTGCCTGCTTTGTGCAGTTTGATATGACAGCATGGCTCGTGCGATTCTTTTAAGCAATGAAAATATGCCTGAGACCACAAGATTGTGTCACAGACAAAGGAGCTCCCACTTGCACTGCTTTTTTCACAGGGATGCTAAGTGTATTGAAATGCTCCTGGCTCATGCACATATGGTCACTTATTGATTGGCTCTGTAGATCCAGTTACAGCAAATGACATTATATGCCCTCCTCCCTAATTACTTAATGAAATCCCTGTGGGCTGCAACAATTTCCATATCAAGGTGGGTGGTTCATGCATAAATACAATGACTGGAACTGAAGTAATCCTTTTAAAAGCAGAAGCATAAGGCCAAAGGCCATTTCCTACAATTACATTAGATAATTTAAAATCAAGTTGGATCAGGTGGGTTGCTGTGGTCATAGAGGTGTGCTGGGCAGTCTGAGTTACTCTGTCAGAAAAAACATCTCTTCTGCTTGTAGTGGTCTGGAAGCTGGAAAGGGTGAAGGAGGCAGCTCCTGGGAGCAGATCCCCAGCAGCATAGAGAGGTCGATGATCCAGGTATATCCACCAGAGTCAAGCAACTCGGTCCTCACTGCAGCCTTTCAACTGTCCTGCCCTGTGACTCCTTCTGCCTCTTACCTGCCTTGCTGACCTAGACGGAGGATGTCACTTATTTGAACAGGGCCAAGAGCAAAGGACCATTGCTCTGGCCTGGAGCCTCTAAGCGCTGTTAGAGTGCAATATGGAGGAGGTTGATACTGTTCAGTTAGAGTACGTTACCTTTCACCCAAAGCCAAGGGAAGAGGGGAATGAACCCAGGACACTCGCTGTGCATATGTCCCAGTGCATGCCCATGAGTGAGCTGGCACATATAAAGTCTTCCATGGTGTTGGTGTCACTGCTCTTCCTTCCTTCCAGTGCCTGACTCTTCAGTCATCTCACGAGGCAGCCATGATGAGGCTTACCTCACCTAGTGTTATGTGTCCTTACCATAGGTATTATACCAGCATATTACACCCTCTTTCTAGCTAATGGACAAAAAGAGGCACTTGTGAGTCATGATACCTCTAAGCTTCAGGCTTGTGATGAGATACACCACAAATGACAAAGGCTTATTTCTAACTTTTTGGCCAAGGAATTGAAAGAAGTGGCTCATATGAATGCCTCCCCTCTTGACATTTGGTGTGTTTAGAGCTGCCCAGCACTAGAGAGAAGGTTTTGGGGGTTATTTTGGAATTAATCTTTCAAGTTGCTATGTGTGCCATGGGATCTAGCTTCAGGAGAAGCGTCTCTTCAATATGCTGCATCTGGCTCTGGATGCCTAGATCAAAACTCCCACCTGACCTAAGTGACCCTTCCTGGCCACAATCAGCTAAGCTTCATCTGCCCACATGTGAGCACACCAGTTACCTAAGCTCTTGGGAGTTTTGAGGATTTCCAAGGCAGGTGTTATTCTGATTACAAAGCATGAGACTGTAGTTGTTCTTAGACTATATGCAACCCCAGTTAAACACATCCAGAGAAAGAACCCTGCCCTCCTCCCTTTTCAGTCACAGGTCATGGGGCTAGCTCAAATGCCAATCCCTCCTTAACCAGAAGGTATTTTAATCTGCTTCTCTCAACCAGCTTGAGGCTAGCTCCCTCATTGCATCTTGGGCAGGGGTACCTAAGTCTCTCTTGCTGAGGTTGGTTGGCTTTGCATGGAAAAGAGAAGAAAGGAAAAAAGAAATCTCACAAGCCTCAATAACACAGTGCTCAGGACTGTCACCTGGCAGAGGAACCAAGATTCTGCTCTCTTTGAGCATTGAAACCTCCCTTTTGTACAGATTACACTGAAAATCCAGCCCAGAGCTTCTAACTAATTCCTACTACATGGAGCAGCCTAAAGTTGTGGCCTGAGACTTGCTCAACGTCTCCCTTGCTCAAGAGGGAGGACTGACATAAACAAATCCTACGTGGATGAATCAATGAGTTCTGCATTCAAGTGACAGGTTCTTCTGCAATAATTTGAAACTTACTCCTCCAGGAAGTGCGTTAATGTTTATTTAAAAACCCTTTGACCTTATAGAGGTATTGTTTTTCTCAGTAGATAGGGCAATAAACAGCTGCATCAATATTTACCTTAACAGAAAAGTGTTTTCTCTGCATCAGTTCTCTTCTTTTTTATGTTTTCTCCAGCCCATGGGCTGCAAAAAACCATCTCTCTGTTTCTTCAGTTTTCAGATTGGAGGGAAAAGGGAACTTCCTGCTATTTTGCAAACATGCAACCACATTCACGGCAATGGCTGAGCTGTAATCAGCTTTCTTGTGTTGCTGGAAGTTGCTGTGTGGTAGTAGGCATGCTGCTCCTGCAGGCTTTACAGCAGTCAGCTAGCACATATCAGCAAAGGTCCAACTCATCTTCCCAAGATTAGTTATAAAATACCAGCAACTGTTTTCTTACAAGCAGAATATGAGGACTGTATTGGTACACATTACATTTATTTGCTATAACTCATTTTTCAGTGGTTCAAACCCTTTTTTTATCTTTGTGAAGATATGTAATTTGGGGTCAGTGGTGATAAAAGAATGCGAAAATATTGGAGGTTAAATATCCTCTGAGACTTACATTTTCATTTCAGCTGTTGCTGTGCGTGTGTAGCTGTCCACAGAATAGAGTGTGAGATCTGGGATGACACATTCATTTTGAATTGCAACCAATTTTCTGACCAGCCAAATGAAAATATAAATTCAGGCTGTGCTCAACTGTCTCTGCAGCACTCCCATATTAATTACATCACGTTTCTTCTATTTGGCGGACCCAAGTGAGTTACAAACAAACAAACAAAGAAAAACACAGAACCACCCTGCAAAGACAGCTAGGGAGACCAAGGGTCAAGATTTGTGGCGGCAAGGAAAATTAAACTGCACAACTGGTATAAATTCCTATATCAAGGAAGACAAAATAACCTTCAGAGATACAAAGCATGGGTATATTGCCAAGCAGCTGTACCCTATGGCAATGGAAGAGATCTTTAAAATTTAAATTTTTTAAAGTTTCTATCCTTAAAATCAACTCAATGTTTAGTTAATGAGGCACTGTTAATAGTTTCTGGTCCAGGGCTGTACTGTAGAACTGACTTATTTTACGATTTTTAAGTGTGGAGGCACACAGCAAAACCAAGTTTTAAGTAGTCTCTGATCAACAGTAAGGACAATATGAGCCATGTGCTCATTAATGCTACACAGAAGCATATTCTAGCTCCATCTAGCCAACTTCAAAGGCAACTTCAAGTCAGCAAACAGGCCCTGACTGTCACATATCACCAAATTGGCAATTAACCGTGTTGGTATAGTTGGTGGAGTAAACAGCATGGTTACAAGACAACCAGTGTTGCAAAGTCATGCACATCTCCCAGTTTGGTTCAAGGCTGCATCCACTCCTGAAAAAATGTGGTTCTTTGTATAAGAGAGAACCTCCAGTGAAGAAACTGTTTAGCTGTCTTACTTATTACTCAGTGTGGAGGAAATAATCCAGTTATGTGGGGATATGAGTGGTTCGGGGTATGGAGATGATGGAGAGGAATAAAATTGTCACAGTTATGACTGAGATTTGTCAAATAAAATCAACAGTGGAGTGCATTTTAATTTATCTTTTACTGCATAATGACAGAATCTGTAGGGTATTATTTAATTCTGGTTTTGCTTTTGATTTTTTATAAATACTATGGAGCCCATTTTTCTCTGGTTATTTTATTTTTTTAAAAAAATACCTTCTGAATAATTTCTCACTACTTTGTGTTTGCATTATCCTGACTTCGCATATGGTTACTATGGCCATAGTAACCTAAAATAAATAACACAGAAAATAAAGTGTTCTTCCCAGTGACTTGGAATTAATTGATGAAGAGAGGATATAGAGCACCCACGATCAGGTGGTGAGAATATATTTCAAATGCAGAAAACCCTGGACACAGGAAAAAGGAAGCTGAACATGATTCTCAGAAAGCCAAATCCCAAAGGCCTTATTCAGCCCTCCCTCATCCGAGCTGAGTAACTAATGTCAGTAAGAGTTTTCACCGGGAACCTGGCTGAAGGAACCAAGAAAGGGAGTACATTGGACTGGGCTGCAATTTAATATGTCTTCAAGGAAATACTTGCTGGATCTTTCCTAGGATCTGGGGATGGGAATTGCTAGATAATGTGTGTGTTAGCCAAGGAGTTTATGACATTGCACAAGACTCAGGGTATTTTAGCATGAACTGTCTTGACTTGAATTCTGGTTCTTTCATGAATTATATATTTCCTGGTCTTTTCCAGTAGCTCATTTTCAAGTTCAAGGTATGACGTATCTTAAGGACTGTCTTGTTCAGTGAAATACAGGTGTGCAGCATGCAGAAAGCATTACAGAAACTATTCTTCCATCTTACAGCTGAAAGAGGTGACTACCAAGCATTATTTGCGAATCAGAACTTTCCTGGTTATTGCAGCAACCTTCCCAGTGCTGTGTCCTTTAGGATGCTGATAAGTCCCAAAGCTGTCTTTGTGCAACTTAGTCCTTTGTCCTGGTAAAGGGACTTAAAATAATGGCCTAGAACCAATGGTTGCTTTGCTAAATTCTGGTGATGAAAAGCAGCTGTGAACTGACTTAATCAACTAGTTAAATAGTGTTTATGACTGTTTCAGCTTTCTGGGACAGCACAGAGTAGCTGGAGTGAACCAAAGGAGAGGCCCAGAGTTGCCAGTCTGAGGCAAAGAAAGGGGAACTGCACCATCTCCTCCTCTTCCCACACTGACAAGTAAGGCAAAATCTGGTGTAAATGGGGCTGGGGGGATGCAGCATCTGGTATGGCATGACACTGCCACACTCAGCTCTGCCTCCACAGCCAGTAACAGCTCAGTCAACAGCAGTTACTTCAGAGGTTTCCCTCAGAGTGAGATTTATTCTTGGCAAACCTGAGTGCTCTCAATGCAGGAAGACTTGTACCATTTCCAAGATTTCTGCTGGCTGACTTTACAGTTGGCTGGAGGATGCAGGGGAAGTTTCTGTTTAGCTTATATGGTTTTCGCCATCGTGTCGTTAGCTCCTTTCAAAATAACAGCTTGCCTTCTTGACAGGAACGAATAAACTGGCAAGGCAATTCTTTCTTTGTTAATCTCTAGCTCATCTCCAGCAACCCTAGAAAATGAACCATTTCTAACTCCTTTTAGGGCCAGTGTGTACCGCACCACAACAGCCCCCGTGCCGGGAGATGACTAGCATGCTCCAGAGGGCCAGGTGGTTACCAAATGGCAGCAGACATTGTTCCCTACTTCTGGAGCCCTGGATAATCCACCAGGCATGTTATTGTCTGCTTTAACCATTTCCTGATAGACAGCTCCAGACATCGCTAAATGGAGGACACAACACAGGACAGATCCATGCATAGGACAAATCCATATATAGGTAAATATCATAAATCTTTCTAATCCTTAGAAATCCTGGAAAGGGAAGAAACCTTGCGAGCTCCCATATATGTGAAGGAGGCATCTGGATTTGTTGTTGTGATAATAAAGGTGATTTTTCTCTTCCATAGCAAAGGCCTTTGATCTTTCCCCCAAAGAAAACAGTCTTAGGAACATTTTTTTGTCCTTCTTGTTTTGGATAGCTTAGACTAATTCTTTTGATTATTGACCTTTCCGAGTTACAGAATAAATTCTCCTACAGGTAATTTAACTGAATGTATTTGTGACTGGCAATCTGTCAAATAGCTCTGCATAATATAATCTATTGATATTTTTTTCTCTCCATCCTTTATCTCAAGTTCCTCAAAACAAAATCCTTGAGCTAGGGTACTTGTATTGTCAGGCATGAAATAAAGAATAGTCTGCAATATGAATATAGTGCTGAAAAAAAAGAACAAAATATTACCCAAACATCTTCTGAGTGTGAACATAGACATTCAACTAAGTAGTCTGGTCTGATGTTTGTTCTTAAGGTCAAAAGGCTGCAAACATCTTGGAAGTACTTCTTTATATTTTGTTTGTTAACCGACACTATGAATCAGACAAGCTTGATGAAGCCAGTAATGTGCAGCATCTTCTGAAGATTATAATAGGTAATGTATTTCAGGGTACTGGAGTGAATGGGGTTTGTAATTAAAACAGCTAAAGTATCCCCTCTGGGACTACTAGCCTGAGTTCAGCTGAGGAAAGGAAAGAATAAAGAAGAGTCCATACAGAAAAGGAGGAGTAGAACCCTAAAGGAAGAAGAGCTTTTGAAAGAGGAAGTGGTTGAATTTTTAACAAAAATTGAGGGGGGCGTAAAAGCTCTTGAAAAGGCCCAACCGAATCCTTGTTGTGAGCAGTGAAAGGACATTAATCTTCGTGAGCTTTGACTTACGGGAGAATTGGACCTTCAAGGCTGAAAGAATCATATTTTTTCCATCATATAACAACATACAGCACCAAGTCAATGTTCACAGTGTTCATGTAAGGACCAGGGCATGTTGCATTGCGCTGTTTTTTTCTGGGGTCCTGTTCCTCTCTGTCTGTCATTTTGAGCAAAGTCTTAAAAATGTAAGTTTTTTTCCAAATATTGTATCAATTTCTGAAACGATTTAGGCAGATATCATAGATAATACTATCTGAAGTACTATTTTTACTGAGGTCTTACTAGACAAAAGGCCTGAAAGGATGCCCTGGACATCATGTCCTAAGACGTCAACTTGAAAGTGAGTAAAAACCCTATGTCTCTTAGGGACCTTTGAAACGGAGACAGCAGATACTGGAAAAAGAACTACTGCAAAGAGCCAAGGAACAACAACTGTCCAAAAGAGTTGTGAACTTAAGGTTATGTAAATGTATTTTTGCTTACTCTTTCCTCATGCTACATGTTGCTGTACAAGTTGCCCAGCTAGAGAACAGTCTTTCTAATTGACTCTCATTTCCCACGGGCAACAATACTAGCCATTTTTTATTTACTTTTTCTAAAATCCTTTGAAAAAGTTTTAGGGCTTTTTAAAAAGTTGGATATTTTGAAATCCATTGGCCTGAACTGTCTTGAATGTGGAGCTCAGCAAACATTCGGGTTCGTTTATAAGGCTGGCATTTAAATCAGGAGTAACGAAGCTGACACAGTGCTAAGAATACGCGAATGTTGTTTGCTCTGTAAAGCTGTATATAGAATCCAATAATGAGTCCTGGGATACAGGACAGTCTATCACTCTAGAGTAATTATTTGTTGACTGCTGAGCCAGCTGTGTTGAATTTGCATCTTGGAGTGTTCAGAATGCCAAAGTATCTTTAAATCTCAGTCTTTAGTTTAGATTAGACATGCTAAATGACAGCACATTTTTTATTTCTTACACTGTGCTAGTCTCCTGATGCTAAAAGGAAATTCTTGTTGAGATAGTACAGAAGGAGGTAAGTCAGAAAGGGGAGCGATTAGAAGAAAGGTCTTTTGTTGACCAATTACTTGTCTTTTAAAATGCTCTCAGAGATGGTAACTGCTCTACCCATAAGCTGTTGATGTCTTGGGACCCTGAGGTCCGATTCTGCCCATGTTGAAACAGGAAAAGGACATTGACGTTAAAGGAAGCTAAATGGATCAGCAAATACTGTGTGGAAAGAAACGATTCTCTGTATGCAGGTAGTTGTATGTATGCATGTATCTATCTGGAACCTGAGTATTTGTGTGTAGTTTTACTTGGGCTCATATCACACAAAGTCACTTCTCCCCAGACCACCTTGGGGTGCACGAGAAGGGCTTAGCAAGCCAGCTGCACTGCAAAGGATAAAGAAGCATTGATCTCCTGAGACCTAGTCCATTGCTTTAGGCAAAAGCCACAATGCCTCAACCTGCTTTTATGGAATTACAGAATTCCATAAGAATTACAGCTGCTGACTTAATTCTGGAGGCAGCAATTAATTCCAGAGGCAGCAATCATCCTGTAGCATTGGGAGTCACCCTGTTGTTAGTGGTGCCTCCTGAGCAGGCAACATTTTTCGCTGGTCCCCTCTGGCCTTCTGTGGCTGTGTAGAGGAGGCTGCACTTGACAACTGCCCTGTCCCATACGGATCCTGCATGGGCACATGCATCACAACAGACTGTGTGTGTGGGTTTTGCATCCTGCTTTCACTTGAAGAGAGACCTTAGAAAGGTCTTGTCATCAGAAGAGAGACATTAGAAAGGTCTTGTCCCCAGAAGAGAAACCTTAGAAAAAGCAGTCGCTCCCAGATCTGGGAAAAATTTCTCAGAGTGTAAAACTCTGTAAATGCCCAGCTAATCCAAACATTTCCTAGAGCACGCGGGAGTGCTCGAAACCTCAGCTTATGACCCAAACTGGCCTGAGTGCTGAGCAGGTAACTATCCAGTGTCAGCACATCTAGGAACCAGCCAGTACGGAAATCCTGGAGTGAGGTAATCTTATCCACTCACACCTCATAAAGCCTTGCAGAAACCTATCTATCTGGGAAATCAAAATCCGGGTTTAACGATCCAGAACCTTGTTGTGAAGGTCAGTATTTGTGACATTTAATTTTCAATTATTATCCCAAAGAACTGAGGAGGCCCTATGCTTTCTTGTTAAAACCCATCTGGAAAAACAGACGATAAGAAGAGCAATAATAACACTGCTTGGATGATAGATGCAGGAAAAAGGAGCATACTGTAGGTGTTGGGCAGGTTATTTCACTCCAAGGACAAGCCAGGAAATGGGAGAGAGCTGCAGCTCCCTGCAGCGCAGCCCCACCAGCCCCACCAGCCTGCCTCCCCTGCAGAGCTGCTTGGACAATGTCTTGAGTCCCAACTGAAAGAAAAAGCTGAACAACAAAATTTGTTTCATTTGCAGAATTTCACAGGATGTGCTTAGGTTTTTTTTTGTTTGGGGTTTTTTGTGTTTTTTTTTCCCCAGTGAAATAAAATCAGAAAGCATTTACACTTCACTCCCCTTTTTTAAAGTTGGACATTTCTGATTGACTTTATATTTCTAGTATAAAATCAAGTTTTCTTTTTTTCTTTATTTACAATGAGTAAATGTTAACCTGTTTATATGCAGGGTCTTCACATGGGGTCATTTCTGAAAGAATTCATCTCCGACTCTTCGTATACTCTTGGAAATCTCTGTGACTGAGCGCAGAGCAGGGCTCAGAACTGATCAGCTGTAATACCTGACACTGTGAGTATTTTCTTGGACTTGTTTAAGAAAGTCTATGGGATTGCTTTTCAGATAAAAAAAAAAATTTCTTATTTTTAACACACATCTATAAAGGGGAAAACAACAAATTTTTAAGTTGTTGCAACACACTTTATTTTGTCAGGCAAATAGTATTTTAGATATTCAATTAAATAGCACTATGATAAACTACATTTTGTTCTTTCTTACACACTATATAATGCATATTCACTGCAATGACAGTTTCATCATGCTAGGAACATACCTACACTTTTAAAAACAAGATTTTCTTAATAAAACACACATATCTACAGTAACAACAATTGCAAAGAACACATTGTTAGGTCAAGATTTCAGCAAACTTTACAAACTACACAAAATAAAAATAGCCAAAAAAATATCAGCACATGGTGAAGTTCTTAGCAGAGAACATATCTTTACATTTGGTGAAGTTGTGCCTAGAAGACATTTTGCTTTTGTATTTTTTAAGGAATAAAATTATATACATTATTTAGTAATCCTCAAAATAGGAAGTATTAAATAGCACAAACAATATTACAGTCTTAAGTTTTGGTGTTACCTACAGTAGAGGGGCTACTTTAAACAAATAAAAATTGCAGTTTGTCTATGCTGTACATTTAGGGCCAAACCCTCGGCTGGTATAAACCACAGTAGCTAAATGGACAGCAAGGAAGTTACATTAGTTTATACCAGCTGAGCATCTGGCTCCTGACTACTCTATACACAGGGGAAGGCTGCTAAAGCATGGAAGCTTGGCCCGGTTATGCACTGACAGAAGCTTATTATATATGTGCTGAAGTTTTCATGCAGCAGGAAAAATGTTAGTTTAAGTATAATCCCTTAAACAGTCATACCATAATAATGGTATATGAAGCAGCTTTAAAAATATTATTTTATAATCGTACGAAACTCTAAGCTATGCTGATTGTTTTAACGGAATCCCTTATTGCCAATATTCTATTAGAAAACAGTGTAACTATAATTTCTGAGGCCTAATGGGGGCCTATTAAAATATCACTGTACCTAACCACTTAAAGGGTAAATTGTACCCTTAAATACCTATTAATCACTGTATTCCATCTGGAAGCAATTACGATCCTCACAATGGACATTAATATCACACTAACTCTGCAGTGGATCTGCTGGGGAAATAGAAAGAGCACGGCAGCATACAGAGTATATGCACTAATGTCATTCCAGGAGGTAGTTTCACTTTGTGGCGCTCTATTTTTGGTTTGTCACTTATACACTTCAGAAGTCAGTCATCCTCAGGAAAAAAAAAAAAAAAGTAGTTTGCTGCACTGAAAGTCAGCTGGGGAAAAAAAAAAAACAACTTATTTTCCCTTACTCATCAAATTTTCCTTTTTTTTTTTCCTCCAGAGTCTGCTTTGCCAGCTCTTGGGGACAGATCCAAGTCAAAAAGAAAGTTTCCTGATGGTTTCCATAAAAAGGACCTTAGATACCAGTGGCTACATATTGCAGAAATATGCATTTAGGCCCTGAGTAAGGAAAGCACTTAATTAGATGGCAATATATGAGTAGGCTGGCACTTGCTTGAAGCAAGCAGTAAGCACACAGATTAAATTCAAAGAGCTCCCACCAGCATCAAAGGGACTTAGAGACAGTGTTTAAGTGGTTTGATCCATCAGGGCCCATTTCCCAGCTATTCTGCATCAGGTGGTGATAAAGTGACACATCTAACTGATATCAGGTAAATCCCGGAGTTACCTCCATCGCACTAGATCTTAAGTCACACTGGCACAAACCCAGAGGTGTTCTCCTATGCCCAGAGTTACTCCTGGAGTATTCTAATAGAAGCAGAATCAAAATAATGCCCAAAGAGTTTCACCAAAGACAAATATTAAAATATTTAAAACTATGTTTTAAAATACAGTATCCATCTGCTACTGGCTGGAACGAACATCTTTTAAATATCTTATCTTCTCTGGGTTCAGAAATTATTTTCACTCAATTTTTTTCCCAGAAATTTGCCTTCTCTTTTTTTTTTTTTTTTTTTTTTTAAGATAATAATGCTTGTAAATGCTGTAACTAGAACAGTAAGCACACAATTATGCAATTTTATGTCTTAAAATAATNCATAAAATATTGTGGAATAAACCACAATTTTTCTAAGGTTCTAAGGTACTCATACATTTTTAATCCCTGTTATCTATCTCTTTGAACAGACTCAGTGGCTTCCGTAACACTCTTACATAGTAAAATGAGGAAGATTTGTCCCTATTTTTTGGCATTACTGTTGCTCAAAAAAAAAAGTGATAGTTTTTCCCAGGACAGCTTGATGCTCCTTTACCCAATTTTCAACTAAACACACTTCATTAGACCTGACAGCTGCTTCTTAAACAAAAATATTTCTCTTTAAACATGCCTCTCAAGTTGTTAAACTTTTTGATTTTTTGACCCAAACCCATTTTTCAGTTTTATTTTTCCCTCATTCTTTTTTTTTCTTTTCTTTTTCTGATCTTCTTTTCCTGATCTTCTTTTCAGCAGAAAACTGAAAATTAGAGGAAATTATGAAAATAACATTGAAAAGAAAAAGAGTACAAAGACTGGAAAATGGAAATGGTTTAATTTAAAAATTCTACTTAAAATATTTGCAAGTTTGAGAAAACAGTTGAAAAAATCATGTTTTAAAATTTCGAAAGACACTCATCACTTGTTTCCATATTGCAGACCATCTCCAATTTAAACATGGAACAGATTAAAAATGATTTTCATTTCTGGGTAAGCACTATACAGTATACCCACATTCTGTCCTTTGAAAAAAACTGGAGTGTAATTCTTTGAAAAATAGCTAAAATACCTAAGTCACTTAGGTGTTTTTCAAAATTGTATGTATACGAACATTCTCATGTTAGCTTTGTGCCACTTATAAAGCTATGTAGTGTTATAGGACACCCTATTTTAATAAAAATCAATATGAGCAGAGATATTTTAAGTTACATTCCAGAACTCATGAATTTATTACAACTCATACTATGCACAATAATCAGTGTTTCCTCTGATAAAGTATAATTTTTTTTTGTTTTTCTTCTACTCATTCCTTCATTTGACCTCTGAATGAATGAAACATTTCTACTATACTTTACTTGCTTCCTATCAGCATGCAGTCACATGATTTGAACAATGAGTGAAAGCTGTAAACCCAATATTGAACAGTAAACAAGAAGAAACTCACGTTCTCAAATGCAGTGCAAGGAAAACTTAGTACCATCCTACTTTGAGCATGCATCTTAACCCAGATTCTTCCACCGCCAGTCTGGTTGGTACAGTTCCAGAGTTGCAAGATAATGCATTGATTTTGTAAAAATTTCTATTCAACTGTAATTAAATACTGAGATGTTAAACGTGAATCTGGTTTAAGACGATTACTCAGTTCTGCTTCTAGGACAGACCCCAACCTACTGTCAGTAAGCATCTAGGAAAGAAAATGCTCTGCATTATTTTTTTTAGTTAAGTTACACTGCATTTTATTGGGAGGAGGATCTTTTCTGAGGCTTGCTGGATTTGCATTTAATTTTTCATCAGATTTGCTCAAATTTGTTCTCAACAGACAAATATAAGCCCCCTACAGTAAGGACAAAGATATCTATTTACTACAAAATAAAATTAAGATCCAGGTAATTGATTCCTTCTATTTCTACTTTTCCTGCTATTGATAAGGGCCTTTAGCTTGCTGTAGTCCCCTCTCATCTTCTGGGATTCTTCCCTTTGCTGACCTTGCTGTCTACTGTCTTTGCAGTACTGGTTAATCATCTGCATTTCTGAGTGGCTGAAAGCTCCCACAAAGTCCTTTGGGTGGAACTGCAGTGCTCGCACCGAGCTGGCCCAGGTCCAAGGGGACCACTTGTCAGTCATGAAGGCCACCATCTCTGAATCCAACACTTTAAAATTGATCTTCGCTAAGGTCTGCTTGAAGCTGTTCTCTGTTGCGATGCAGTGGTAAAGCCCCCGGTCGCTGTCTTGGACAGAGCGAATG
>VYZW01060244.1:34571-46219 GCA_013401315.1 Balaeniceps rex
CCAGCTTCGCTGCAGCCAGACTGTTTGATGAAAACACAAACGCTCCCTCTCCTTGGTCCAGGGAGTGGATGAGATGCTGACCGAGGTCCCTTCCAGAGCTACTGCTCACATCACTCACCTCTTTCCTCCTGTCATTGTCTTTCTGTAGCAGCCATTTAATAGAAGCCTGAGGAGATTTGGGTGTGCATTCGAGAAAGGTGGTGTTGTTTTTTACTCCATACTGAACTATTTCTGCAGCATTTCTGTATGCTAGAAAGAAAAAGAAAACAGGTCAGGCTACTGTGAACAGTGATTTGATACAGAAAGCAAGTAACTGTTTGCAATACAGGCAAAATGTTTGCAATACGGGTAAAATGAAGTATATCTGATCCTGATATTGGCCAATAATAAGTAATTTAGGGCACAAAGTTTTCAAAGACATGAAATGAAATGTGAAGAAGCACNTACAAGAACACCTGTCTAGAACTATCCAAAGGATAATGAAGCATTTAATATATTTCTTCACACTTAAGTTTACGAGTTGGGGGAATATGGAATATGGTTGCATGACTCAAAATACAGCAGCATGCCCTAAAGAAGGCTCCGTCTATTCCAGCTGCGTGCAGTATCACAGGGAGGCGAGAGAGGGCAGACTTGGCTCCCAGTCCTCCTCTTCTGTTACAAAGCAAGGAAGGAACTTGGCTCTAAATCTGAAAGGCAATGAATATGTAGACAGGCCAGCAACAAAGAGCAGGACAGATTTATAGCACTTCAGCAACACCTGAGCAAGTGCTGAGCATATGTCATCGCTTAGACTTGTTGTGCCCCTTTATAGTCTTGATAGATGAACAATTATAGGAACTTTTAGATGCTCATTGCTTGGCCCAAATCATAATATTTGTCCTGAAAACAATACACTTCCAGATTTAAAAGCTTACATCATATATAAAATATAAGATTTTTTCCTTCCTTTTTTTTTTTAAAAAAAGGAGCAACGGATACAAAATAGTATGAGAAATGCAAATACCTAGAGGTCGACACGTCTAAAATCAGACTCTGTTTTTGCACAGTCCTAAGACTGGTTTTCCTCAGATTCTACTTTATCTCCCATTCTTTTCAGCTTCTTTCATCAACTGATATGTGAAATTGGAATCTATTCTACTAAAGGAAGGAGACTTTGCTTGGTTTTAGTCCTTCAAAGTTTTTAGCACATTTATGAGGTTGTACCAAAATAAATTTTAACTTTTAGGAGAATAATGTGCAAATATTTTGCATTCAAAGACCATAAGCTAGGAAAGAGCTTATCCGTGGGCTGACCTCTGTAGCTGTGGAACAGTGACAGAGTTGTAACACATTTTTGGTTTTATGTACACTGGAACTAGGTGTACTACAGAAATGCATTTTTATCTGTTTAATTGATCAATATACATCTAACTTCTTACCTACTCCATAATACTACTACTTATACATGCAAAGAAAAAGATTGAGAGAATACATATGCATTTCTCTAATGGCCATAAGGGCTAACACAAGCATAACACAAACAGAACATTTGAAAAGCAATCATACAAGTCCCTTAGTTCTGGATGATCTATTTAAAAATTGCAATATGCCAAAAACGTTGAGTTTATACATGCTGAGAGGTCTAAGGCATGCAACCTATCATGTTTAAAGGCTTTGTTTCAAGATTATGGTTCCCTATGAACTTGGAAGATTTCTTGCTATTGCCCAACTCTCTGCTCTTTTGTCCTTTAGGTAGATTTCATTTTTTCCCCAAACATAGTAGTTTTGCTATAAATGGCTTTAATTATATTTTGAAGGAGTCGAAGTTGCTGTTTCTTTTTATCTTTTTTTCCACTGGGGAAACAACCGCCATCTACCTATGCTATATCCCACTGCTGTCACCAAAACATCCTTTAAAGTTGCTAAAACACATAAACCTATAAATACATCCAATTAAAAAAAAAAAAGGTTGCAAAACAAGAAACCTGTTTCACAAGACTACCGAGGTTTAAACATTTGTTTCCCCTCATCCCAGAAAGCAGACAGTTGACATTTTCACATTTTCCCCATCAAAAGAGGAGACACCCACCCTTGGGACAGACAATGGGTGGGTGGTCACAGCACATGCCTGCAAGGTAGGACACGCAGCTCAAGTTACTTCATGATTCAGAGCCTAAGCTTTAATATGGATCTCTCAGAGCTCAGGTGCATACTCTAATGGTGGGGTCATCTTTTGTAATTACCTTTTCAAGCTATTCAACTTCATATAAATGACCTAATACTGAGTCATGGGGAAAGACCCACTGGCGCTGTAGGTTGGCAGCTAGAGCAGGACTGGCCACATTTGGGCTGAGGGATCTACACCCAACTGACTGTTGTGGTTTGTTTTGATCCAGGAGATTCTTCCAAGACCCAGCGGAGACAATTTCAGTGGAATTGTTAACTGAACATTTCATGTGTAACTCTTAAAACATTGTTCTTTTACTCAAAAAATTCAATCAAAAATTTACAATCAGGTCTATTATTTGGTCTCAAGATGGTACAGATGAGAACGCACTTCAAAATGCAGGCTCAGAAACAGAGGTGAAAGGAGCATAATTCTCTAACGTGTGTCCTTCGTTTGATGGCATACATTGCCACAGCCTAGCTCAGACATGCATGGGGTTGAAGAGGATTAAGCTGCCTTTATGTATGTGTCTACTCTTACTATGACTTTGGCAATATTTGACTGGTGTCCATCTATCTGAAGAAAGTGGCAGCTGGGAGGGAAGAGCATTGGCTCCCCTGTCCACCTGCACCATGCCAGGCTGACTGAACAGTTGCACAGCTGAAAATAAGAGACTTCTTAAAGAGATTTGGAATGGTTTATTTTCCCATGTAAAGGGAGAAAGAAATAATCATAACTCAAAAGACAGGTCGAGCACCTGCTGTTTGCTGAAAGATGTGCTCCAAAACACAATATGGCCTCAAAAAAGCAGAATAATTCTGAGGTCCAAGACTTAAATGCATGAAGAGGAATTAATAAAGACTGAACGGATTTAGAAGTAGAACAGCCCTCAAATTAACTGTACCTGTTTCTAGTTAACACTGTCAGCTTCTCATTTCATGTATGCTGAACTATGTATTTCATAGTTCATCACTTTATCACGTATATGCAAGTTTCATGTAATTTGCAAGGAAAGGTGTTAAAATAAAAACAAAACTCAGACTTGGAAAATAATTATGCTTTACCAGTAAACCACACAGATAATGTGAGTTATGATGAATCACATAAAAAACCTCCATGCATTCTTTATATAGCACGAGGATCTCTAAATTACAGTACCTTTCAGGTTGAAACCTCGGCACTGAGTCAGAGGGTTTCCATGTCTCACGTCTTGCCTACGACTCCTCCTGAAATATTTTGTAAAAACAAAATGTTATTCCAAGATAGCTACACTGCAAATAAACACTTTTTTATTTGTGGGTTTTGTTTTTTTTTTTACTGGATCAGCTGTTAGGGATAGTTCATGACCTACTGTGAGTGTGCTTTACTCTTGGCAGGCTTCCTAGAGTGAAGATACTGTTTAAGTGAATAATCTGTTTGCTGAAGTTTATAAAATGGTTGTACCTTTGGTAGGTAAAGTAGTTTTGCAGTGGAGGTATAGAGATGGAAGGGCTAGAGGTGGTGCATAAAATAGACATACGTTCACTGTTGCAAGACCTAACATTCAAAGCCAGAACTCCCAGCTGGAACTCTTCATAAAGGCAAGCACCTAAGACTGAGATGCGTGAGAGCCGCAGTGCTGATATCTAATGCACCAACAGAAAATTATGACATAGGGCATGTTCCCTCCTTGATTTTGGCAGACACCTTATTTTTGGTGCCGGTAGCCACCTTGGTAGCAGAGTGACTGAAGTATTCATCCAGAATGGCGGAGAGCTAAGATTCAGTTCTGTCCTGTATGTGACTATTTCCAAAAGATACTCAAACTCACCAAGTCTCAGAATACTTCTAAATGAGACTTTGTTACATTACTTGGATGACAGATGCAAGATCACGATTCTGTAGCAAACTAGCTAGGGAGCTTACTGGGATTGGGAATACTGGCATTTCAGTCCTCCTCGGCTAGGAGGTCATAGGTCACAGAATTCAGTGCCTGAAAATCTGGTACCTGAATTTTTTATTCTTAAGATATATTATTTTGTTTGCTGAATATTCTGTAAGTTAGTTCAATATTTATCAAGTTCAACAAAAAATATGTTGGTGATAGACTGTTGCAAATGGACGCTGCTGGGATATGTAACAGCTGTATTCTGAACCATGCACTAATGACTCGTGAGCTCAGAAACCATAAAAAGCGCCTGGAGCTCCAGTACCTCTGAGTAAAGGGTGATGCCTCTGTGGTCACATTATACCAGGTACTGCACAAACACCCAGAGACAATGTTTATAATCCTGTGTCACCTGATCCTTCACTGTATTGTTTTAAAACAAAACATTTGAAGGGTGATGTTTCAAAGGAGTAATTTCTGACATTCCAAGTATATTTTTGCTGTTTACCACCAAAAATATTTCATCTTAAGCCTTGGGATCTTAACCTTTGTGAACTATTTATGTGAGTCAAAGGAGACAATGAAGAATTTCTGAGTGGATTTCAGGATTCCTGTGCTACCATGAGCTGTCCAAACTGTCAGAAATGGCACGCTGCTTGCATTAAGCAGTTCTGAGAATGTAAACTTACAGTTTGATACTTATAAAAAAAAGGTTGAGAAGGTGGTGTTTAGAAAATAAAGGTAATACTGTCAGGTGTTTTGAGGTAAATCGATGTTGGATGAGGAACCGCAGTAATCCATAGGAGACAGAAGTGTTAAAAGAAGCAAATAAGCAAACGTGGCCAGCAGATACTACTGTCTAGATGATGGGATTTGGCTCTAATTACCAATGTTTTCTCCTTTATAATCTCTCTTGTTAGATAAAGGGACAACTCATTTCCTTAACATGTGAAAAACAGTGGTTTTTTCCATACAGTTTTAGGTGTTTATTTTAGTTTGATATAAAAAGCAAATTGCAAACAAAATGTCAGCATGAAAGCAAGCCCCAGTGGAAATAACCCTGGGTGTATATAATGGGGATGGCAAGGAACCCACTGGAAACTGCACAG
The DNA here is from genome assembly GCA_013401315.1 of Balaeniceps rex. Lineage (NCBI taxonomy): Eukaryota > Metazoa > Chordata > Aves > Pelecaniformes > Balaenicipitidae > Balaeniceps > Balaeniceps rex. Next base: position 39,697 of record VYZW01060244.1, read on the forward strand.
ACTGGGTATACCTGACTGCTCGTTATATCTTTCAGCAAATACGTTAGTGTAGGAGTTAGGTGGCCTGAGACTCGGGGATTTTTCGTTTCTTTCCTCCCCCCATCTTCTGGCCTTTGTTCCGTGGAAGAAAACAATCAGTTTGCAGACTGAAGGCTGAATATGCTGAGTGAAAGCAGTAAAAAACCCAGAGTACTCTACCAATTGCTACATGGCCAGGTTGGGCTTTACCTTTTAATCTGAAATAAGGAATGAATCAAGAAAATTTTGCAATAACAAAAGTAATTGTCTTTAATCCCAGGGGATAATATTGCCATCAGCTGGTTGGGTCACTGGAGCAGAGCAAAGCTTTGCCTGTTTCTGTCTACTGTCTCCCTCCATGTAGGTAAAGGAGAGAAGCCCATTAACTGTATCTGGTCTTCTGCGTCTGCAGCTCAGGTGCAGGGAGTGAGCACAGTGGCACATAGTGGGTAAAGCTCTGGCATACATCTGAAAGGTTTGTCTACTCTGCAGTAATAGCTCATTGTGTATTCTGTAGCTTTGTTTGTATATGAAGTGAAATCTTAGTAATACAAGAGCTCACAACTGCCTCCTGCTATTAAATATTTCCCTTAGGAGGAGGAAAGAGGCTCCTGTTTTGCATAAGAATTATGAGATGGACTATTAGCTCTGTTGTAAATTAAAGAGAAATTGCATTCCCTGTCTCCTTTAATAAATCTCATGTCAAAAAGCCCAAATCTCCAGGCACTACACGGAAATCACATTTGCCTAAAATTTCCCTGGAAATAATTCTTCTCACTTAGGAGTAAATGAGGAACAACAACAAAAAAAAATTATTCCTCAGACAGCCCAAGAGATGTTTTGCTGTATTTAGGGCTATCATAATTACATCCATAGCGAGCAACTGAATTTAAACAAAGGGAACAAATGTTTCAGTGATTTTGTGTGCATGAGACAGAAGGATTAATATTTATGATTAGAAACGTGGTGGGTTTTTTTTCTTTTTTTCAGTCCATTACTTTAAATATGAAAAGGCAAGCTCTTTAGCATACACTCTTGCAGCATACACTCCTAGGTGATGAATAATGCCAAGCACAATAGCTATGGAGGGAGGTATTGTTTGTACATGCTCCTGAATGGAATGACATCCCACTTCTCCATCACATTACAACACCCCAGGCTACATAGCAGAACAAAAGCCTTCTTTCCTTGCAGACTTCACTGGGCTGCTTAATACTGCTCACCTTTTCCCTGTAGGATAAAACCTGGAGCAGGAGTTGCCATCCCAGGCGCAGTATGGATCTCGGGCTAGGCAGCAGTCAGCACAGGCGGTCCCGTAGATGTGGCAGCGATGCAAAGATACCTGGGTGACCCCTTCATCTGAGCTCACATACAACTGTTGCTGCAGAAGGAAATGGAAAGATTTATTTCAGATGTGGAGGAGCTTCACCCGAGACTCGGCTAACACACCTAAAAACCTTTCAATTAATTTTGGAATTAACTCAAGACCAAGAGGGAAGCCACTAATATATATAAAGCCAAGCTAAACAGAAATCTCCCAGGTGAACAGGCCTATAATATTTCCACCTTCCTGTTAGAAAAAACTTAGAAACACTGGGGATTATTAATGCTTTTTGGACATTGAGCATCATTGTTCTGTTCTGGGGCAGACAGGCTGAGTTAATGTTGCTCAGATTTGAGAACTTGGTTCTTATTCAGTGAGGATTATTGGCTCAAGCCTTTGAACTAACTATTTTCTCTGCATATAGTCACTTTAATAAATATTATGCAGAGTTCCTAGTTGGATTTTCCAGTGCATAGATTTCCAAGACATAAAACCTAGAGATTATGTTGAGGCTTAGGGCCAGATTCTGATAGCCTTATATACCTGGAAAAATAAGCCAACAGAACTTTTATAATAAACAAGAGCTTTTGCAAAAGAAGTTCAAAGTAACTAGGTCATCACCAAAATCTGGGCCAAAATGACTGTTTTACTCAGAAACGTTTAAGCAATTATTTAAAAAATATTATAATATATTATAATACACTTTATAATAATATAAATTAATATTGAACAAAACCCTTGAAACTCCCCTGATCTTTTTGTCATAAACCTAAAAAATTACCCTGAATTCAATTTAGTGAATAATGTTTACTTATTAGTAGTTTTGTAAAATATTGAGGAACATGTTGCTTGCAAAATCATGGAATACATATTTTTAGTTTGGGTGTTTAACATTTCAGCAGAAATCCTCTCAGCTGTTTTCATCATTCTTATTGCCATTGTTATTGCTAATAAACAAACACGCAAATTGCACCATGGACCCAACAGCCTCAGCACTGTGTTTTTGCATTGACCAGACTTCCAAGGGAAAATTTCTATTTAGGACTTAGAGAAAAAAAGGGGAGGACAAATTTCCTCTTTTAGTACTTTTTTTTTTCCTTACTTGTCAAACAAACAACAAAAAAATTTACACTTTCAGTGAATTAGAAATGATACATAATGAATAGAAATTGTTTTCTCTTAGTGGTTCTGGGGCATATAAACAGCTCATGCAAACTTTAGTCAAGTTTCTCCATATTCATTATGGAAAATCTCCTGCCTATATTTAGTATGCTGCACAACAATTGGTACTCTAACACCTTTAAGTCAATTTATTTCTCAATGAATAAGCACTAAGTAAGCATTCCACTTTTCTTTACCTTTTTTGATGAGATCTTCATTGTTGATATAGGAGAATTACTCTGAAAGACAAAATTCCAAACCACATTTACAAGGACTCTCTTGTTAATACTGTCACAACATTAAAATTTAAAATTCAATAAAACCTAAGTCCTATCTAAGAAAACTATAACTTTTTATACCTTGGAAAGGCATCACTCACTCCTACTAATTTTTTACTATTTTCAGAACTAAACAAACAACATAAATACAAGAAATGTCTCACTAAATGTATTTGCTAAGCTCAGCTGCATTATTATTACTCATGTGAATCAACAAGTTTTTGTACACTTCTAATTAACCTGCATCTGTGTTACCTCGGCAATATAGGAGCAATATGTTTTAAAGCCATTACTCTCACTTTGTAATAAGAAACAATATTTGTTCTTTGACGATGATGATAAAGAAAAATCATATAATAGCTCATGCATATTTACCACATGATCCAGACAGAATATGTCATATTTCTCCTACACATTATCTACAGTGCATACAGTTTGGTTACTATCCAACTTATACTTTCAGATTACCAATGACTAGAATATTAAAAATGGCATGTGTGTTATCGAATGTTTCTTTCCCAGAGACAGTATTGTATACTACTGTGTGTCATCACTGCAGTCTATTATTGTCTATGTCCAAATCAAATGCTAAAGAGTTGGAAAAGTAATTATCACATTCATTGCCTTAAGCAAGTGAAGCAATTCATTATTCTCATCCAAACAAATGATAAAATTGATGGTAATAAAAATGTTCAGCATTTTTTTAAGATTTAGCATTTGCTCAGTCACAGAGGAAAGCCATAGTGGTGGGCCAGGATTAATTGCAGTGGACTACAAGCAGAGCAAGGAGGCCAGGACTAGGAAATCTGGCTGTGAATCATGTGAATTGGCAAAGGTTTGAAGGAGTTTAAAGCTGCTGTAGTATTTCACGAACTGTCTGGAGACCCAGGGTCAAATGCAACATTGGATCTGATGCCACATTCTCCTTTCCTTGCTTATACTCTGGAAAGGAATCAGTGCTTTGCTTACTCTCGATATTTACTATCACACAGCCAGTGATCTTATTCCCGCTCTCTTGGACAGACTCATCAAAACAGTGCCATGCTGCCCGCCCAGATTGCAATGGCAGAAGTTACGATATCATGATTTTGAGGGTTCAGGATAAAAATGTCTGTGCACAGAGGCCCAGAAACTAGGTTTAGGGTCAGGATTCCTCTCAGCCCACCTATCCGCTTGCTGTATTAATTTACCTTTCAGTAAATGGAATTAGTAATACTTGGGTGAAGGGTACTCTTTAGGTAATATTACTCTCATATATCTTTTTTAAAGGGACGTCTTCAACAAAAGCCTTAGTAAGACTAATTATGCCTTTATGAGGGTTAACACAGAGTGTATTCCTTTTCGTAAAGAAATTGTTAATGCTGCCTGTCTAGATAAAAAACCTTAAATTTTGCTTTTTGTATCCTCTCAATGAAATAGAGAAAAGCCCACGACAAAACCCTTAACTAAGTTTATAGATGCGTACTACCATTTGCCCCAAGACTACCTGTTTTAAAGAATAGCCCATTCAAAAATTTGAAAGGGATTTTTCAACATGAGGGTGAACATATTCTTTAGGTTATTACAAGCTGCTACATGCCAGAGTGATTGACAGAGGCTATTCCCTTATTTCTCCCTGTAGTTGTTTGTGTTTCTTTTCAGCTTATGTTGTGTTAAGCTTGTAGCTTTCTTGACTCCAGAGGCATGTGGCTTTGAAGAACTGGAGTTAAGCAAAAACAACACTAGTTTGCTTCTATTCTGCAGCTCAGAATCAGGAAGATTATCAGATAATCAAAGAAGTACAGAAATCTTAGATTCCATCTGTAAATAGCGACAGTCTCAATACGCGATGCCAATGATAAAAGTTGCCTTCTGGCACGCACTATAACATGACCTCGTAAAAATGTGATTATCAAAATCCTTCTAGCCAGTATGACAACATAAAAAATAAGCAACTTAAATATAGGAGGAAAAAAAGGACTTCAGCTAGCTACAGCCTTCATAACAGTGGACATTTTATATTCCTCTTTGGGTGGGTATCAAGCTGACAGTATGCACATTTACTTGATCTTTTATCAAGTCACAGTTGCCCTTGCCAAAGTCTCTTAGAACAAAGTGTTTGTGTGAACATACACACACATTGGAAGAGTAAAAGTAGGAGCAAGCCAAACCTGAAAAACCTCCAGCTCTTCTAAAATTAGTTCTCCACTTGCAGAGAAGTTGGTGGGTAGGACAACAACTTTTTGTACAGTTCCTTGATCTGGAAAAGATGAGAAAAAGTGAGACCATGTGACAGAGAGAGAGAGAGAGAAAAAAGCAGATGAACCATTATCAATTATGAAAAGAAACCATCAAAGTATGACATAGAGAAAGGTAAGAAACGTTCAGTAATTTCTAGGGTTTGGTGTCAGAAAGAATCATGAGACGATTCCTTATATAGGAATACTATATATACTATTATACTCATATATGAACATGAAGTCATGGTAAGATTGAAATTACTACCATTACTGTTACCATTCTACCCAAAAAGATCAATCAAAATCAGTATCTTCTCTACTAGCTGCTGTACAGACACACAGAGGCAGTATCTATCCTAATGATCTTAAAGTAAAAACACAGCAATATAAACAGGTAAAAGGGAGCTACTGCAGAATTTAATATATATTCATATTCATTAATAAAACGTAATGACAACTGATGACATGAAAGGTAAACCTTCCAAAGAATAACTCTATTTATACCTAAATAAAGTAAGATGAAAGTTTTTTTTTTCAGGAAAGTCAAACAATAATCAAGTCCATTACATACTGGTAGGACTTAATATTTTGGTCCATAAGAAAAAAAGGAAAAGCAAGGTAAAGATACTGTAGCTAGTCTATCATGGCCACCTTCTCAAAATACAGTTCCAAGCCTCCCAAATCCACTCAGATCAAAGGAGGAAGAAGTAAGAAGCATGGGGCAATGGCAGTGTTTTTGCAGAGAAGATGTGATGAGTGAGACCAAAGGGATATTTGTGATTAGTTTTCCAAATTTGTTATGTGGAAAGAATATACAAGATGGAGAGGTTCACCTGTGAAGGCTCTTAAAGGCTGAGACAGCCACTGAAGTATTTCTGATGTGGCAGAAAGGGCAGACTCTGGGTGAATCACAAAGACAAGCATTTTTACTTGGAAAAAGCACAGCACATAGAATTCCTCTTGCCTGAAAGGCCTGGAAATCAGTCTGAGTAGAATAAATTTATTTGCTCAGTATTGATTCTGACGAATGAGACCACATGGTATAGATTCTGTTCGGCCTTCAAATGTTTTATGAGCAATATAGACTTGNTTTAAAAAAAAATAAGGTTTAAAGCCAGAAACCTGACCACACACAGAGAGCACATTGCAGTATTTTGCCATTTAAAAAAAAAGAAAAAGAGAAATTGAAAGCTGACAAGACTTAAAAATGTGTAGCTATCAATTGTACATGCTCAGGGAACGTTAGGCATGAATTTTTCATGAGAATTTTCTATGGAGAACATTTATTCTCATTATACAATGGCACGATAAACCAGTTCCTTCCGAAGAAACTTTACTGAAACTAAATCTTGTGATAGCACAGCTGTGGTCTAGACTGGGTGCCAGTATTAGCAAAGCTATGAGAACCTGAGAGAGATTTACTAACTGCCAGGACCCACTGAAGCTTTAAACTGCTGCAGATGCATCCCTCTTTGGAGCTAAGGAGAAGCATGTGCGTGTGCACGAGGGTGTGTGTATTTCTG
>VYZW01060245.1:3945-28638 GCA_013401315.1 Balaeniceps rex
AATAATAAGAGAGAGACGTGGAAGAGAAAGAAGGGGGGGGGGGGGGGGAACCACCACGCAATACATCCCACACACACATACACCACCCTTACAAAGGACTGAAGAAAATACAGCCAATCAAGCTGCTTTCAAGTGAACAAATAATATTGCCTCCCCAAAAGCAAATGCATAAAGACTAAAACTACTGCAACATCTATGCAGTCACCATGACTACTGACTTCCAGTTTAGAGGTGGTGCACTGGCTAGAACATGGCATACTCAGTCTTCTGGGCCACAGCTAAGGCGCTACATAACCATTTTTCACCATTTCACGACAACAGACCACAATAATTCTAGCATAAAATCAAAGTGACCATTGCAGCATTTCAGACTATCAAAAAAAATAGGGAGGCATTTACAAATATCAATGGTACAGCTACAGTAATTGCACAGGCAACAGCAGTGTAATTCAAATATCCTTGACCTAACTTACATTACATACAGAGATACCATGTACTGCATAATTCCAGCAGCACAAGTCTCAAAACAAGGCAAGTCTAGCATTCTGGAGCCAAAACGGACACACATCTTTCACGTATGCTTGACTACTTAGTGCCATCTGGATAAGCACCAGCGAACTCTGTAAGTCAGTAAGCGAACCAGAAATTGTCCCACAGGGAACTGATTCACAGTCAGGGAGCACATTAGAGATGAAAAAGGAGTAAAACATTTCCCTGATATGGACAGAGGCAAAAAGAAACTTTGTAACTGAGTTCATGCTCAAATATATATCCTTTTTTGAGAGGATGGAGGGAGAAAGAGCGAGCAGCAGGAGGGGCGGGGGCGGAACCCAAGAGATTTGAATAAAACTACCAATGCAAGCATTCACTCACTTTAACATAGGGTGGTGCAAAAGATGACAAATGCCACTTCACGTTTTCATCCCCTTTATTCTCCATTTCCAGGTAACTCTCTAGAAGAGAAATAGCAGACTAATACATTAAATGTCTTTGTTCAAGTGTTCAAGTATCTTTAGTAGAAAGAGTTTAAAGAGAAACTATATTTCAAGACACACAGAAGTTTAATGGAAACCGTTCCCATCATGTCAACTCCAAGAGCAGACTCAAAGCACATTGTCATAAAATTCTTGAAAGCTTATACAAAAGAAATTTGGAAGTAAAGTCTTCTAGTGAAGAATCATATTGAAGATGCTTGCAAGAAACAAAGTGAGACCTAAATCTCACCCTTAATAACCCTAAAACAATAATAGATAAGAATATTATTTCCTTGCTACATGCAGATAGATTTATCTCACTTCTTAGGGACACATAAACAGATGAGGAGAATAGGTCTACTGCAAAACTGCATCAACCCAAAAGAGCTTCAACAAAACACAGTAACCTCATACTGCCCTCTTTGCCCAGGTACAGTATGGTTGCATTCATCATAGTTACTTAAAAAAATTGGCAACTTACCTGTCTGGATGCAAACCTATCTGTGGGAAAAAGCGTAGCTATATTGCATAAGGAGAAGGAAAAAAGGGGAGTGGGGATAGGTCTTCTGAAAAGAGCTCCATCACAAGGAGTAACATTTCAAACTAAAATCAGAAGAGGGGAACTGGTCAACCACATTTATCAGACTAAAAGAATAAAAACACAGGCATTCAAGTTCCCAAACACACAATACAGTAAACAAAACCTCTGAACACAAGATACTACAGATGTTGCATTTACTAAGTAAGCAATATTACCTGAGCTTTGGCCAGGTCTTGTTTTAGGAAAAACAATGCTTCTGTTCTTTATTTCCATTTTTGTTAGAGGGAGCACCGAGAGAGGCTTTGCCACATGAACAGTAGGACTTTCAGACTGTGGAGTAAATATATCGCGTCTTCTAGATGGAAAGTCTGCTCCAGACACGCTCTGTACAACTGCCTCTTGAATTTGCACTTTAATAACCTTTTGCAAAATTTGAAGAAAAAGAAAGATTTAAATAGTGAACATTGATATATTAACAAGTCAAACTATTTAGCTGTATTTCCTTGAGCTGTAAGAGCTCACATTGTTCAGCTTTACATTCCAACAGACAGAGAGTCTCATATGTTAAATCACCAGGTCTTCTCTAACTTCAGTTCACAAAGTTTAAAGCTCTTAAGACAAGTTTAGTTTAGGAGAACAGGAAAATTTACTGAAAATTTGCTATCTAGATGTTTTAATTCAATAGGTATAATAATTTAAACGAGTTAAATTTAATTGACAACTCCTACAAATAGTCTCTGCTTGCAAAGAATGGGAACAGGGCTGCCTCTCACAGAACGAGCTTTATGTTCACTTATGCTATGCAATTAGCACTTCTAAAAACTTCAGTTAATGCTAGTAAAATCTTAGCATACTTTTTGCTTAATTGGATAGGTGGCAAAGAAATGGCAAAAGCATTATCAACTACCAGATCTCTTACAATTTGATTTTTTTGCTACGTTCTCTACTTTCATCCTAGCAGGTTTCTTCTCTTAAATCCTCTTCTCTTATTGTAGAACATAACATAGTTAAATACGTGCACAGTCTCCATTTCCCTCTCAAGTCACTCTTTTCAACAACTTCGCTGTTTGTTTGGGGTTTTTTTAAGGCAGTTTCCAATTCTGTACAATACCTCACCTTCCTCCATCAAGAAGGAAAGTTATCCTTTCAGTGTCTTTTATTTCTCTCTCCATCCATTGTTACAATTAACCCAAAATACATACTGGCTGTAAAAATAAAACAACACACGTGTCTATTTCTTTGGGGGAGATTACCAAGGAGTCTTTCTGCTTTTACACTGATGAAAGAAGAAACTGTTGGCTTCATAAATTTTATTTATAAGTCTTAATTTAATCAGGGAAAGGTCTTGGATTAAAATGCATGAAGAGCAAGAACCTGTTCTGGACATTCTTTAGCACAGACTTGTCGGCTAGAAGGTCAAGTTTACCTTAAGGGAGCTCAAAAGGAGCTATGGTGACTTGTCCAATAGCCTCCTTTAACTTCTTTTATTTTAAAATATTATATAGAGTACTTTTATATATGCACGTGTACATATATATATTTAGCATTTTAGAAAATGATGCATAAGTGGTGGGTGTACAGAGGCAATTTTGTTGGCAATTCGGTCTAAGTGTTCACATCATAGTATTTCTTCAGAGATAAATGAACCAAGAATCTCAGTTTGCAAAACAGCATCTCAACTCCGTTTTTTTCTTTTTTTATTTTTTTTTAAAAGAGAACTTTACAAGTTAGAGAGAATAATGGAAGTTGGCAGAACTGCTGTCTCATACCTAAAAGGTTTTAGCAACATTACTAGACCTTATCCAGCAAAGTAAAATAAACAGTTCCAATCTCAATTCTCAAGCCACATACCTTCTGTCCATTATCACAATGGATATAGATTAGGCCACTCCAAGGAATTAAAGAAGGCTTTGTGGCAAGTGATGGATTAGGACTCACCAGAATTAATGTACTGCTCCTAATAAAAGAAAAAAAATATTAGCATGATCCTCACATTAGAATGAGTATCTACAACAGATCCCACTAGCCCCCCCCAAAAAGGGATGCACTTTTAAGATAGCAGGTAAGTGAAGACGATCTAGACATAGTTAAATTTAAGGTATTCAGATATCCAATACATTACCAAGCTTTAGTAGTCAGAGACTTAACACTAACACACTTTATAAACTTGTCATTGATGGTTTTATAAGGGGAAAGAGTAAATCTTACCTATTGTTAACATATACAACTGGTCAGGCCATGTAAAGCAGACAGAATCACAGAATTATTTGGTTGGAAAAGACCTTTAAGATCGAGTCCAACTGTACCTGTCCAGTACTAAACCATGTCCCTAAGCACCTCGTCTACCCATCTTTTAAATACCTCCAGGGATCGTGACTCGACCACTTCCCTGGGCAGCCTGTTCCAATACTTGACAACCCTCTCTGTGAAGAAGTTTTTCCTAATATCTAATCTAAACCTCCCCTGGCACAACTTGAGGCCATTGCCTCTCATCCTATCACTTGCTACTTGGGAGAAGAGACCAACACCCATCTCACTACAACCTCCTTTCAGGTAGTTGTAGAGAGCAATGAGGTCTCCCTTCAGCCTCCTCTTCTCCAGGCTAAACAACCCCAGGTCCCTCAGCCACTGCTCATAAGACTTATTCTCCAGACCCTTCACCAGCTTCGTTGCCCTTCTCTGGACGTGCTCCAGCAACTCAATATTCTTCTTGTAGTGAGGAGCCCAAAACTGAACACAGTACTCGAGGTGCGGCCTCACCAGTGCTGAGTACAGGGGAAGGATGACTTCCCTGGTCCTGCTGGTCACACTATTTCTGATACAAGCCAGAATGCCGTTGGCCTTCTTGGCCACCTGGGCACACTGCTGGCTCATATTCAGTTGGCTGTCGACCAACACCCCCAGATCCCTCTCTGCCAAGCAGCTTTCCAGCCACTCATCCCCAAGCCTGTAGCATTGCATGGGGTTGTTGTGACCCAAGTGCAGGACCCAGCATTTGGCCTTGTTGAACCTCATACAATTGGTCACAGCCCATTGGTCCAGCCTGTCCAGGTCCCTCTGTAACCTGTGCGGGGACATAACTACATGTTTTAGAAAAACAAGCTTCAATACAAGTCAACAAGGGAATTGCACTTTTCAAACAAAGTATACTGCACAAATTACATTTCAAGAATCTTTTAAACTAGTTCTAGTTTTAGAGAAACAGCTTGCTTTCCTTCCTCCCATGCAGAACTGATCATGGAAAAAAGAAAAGCCTTTCAATGTTATCAATGCTTTCTATAGTTAGAGTAGGGGACACTGAAGAATTTAAACTCACTTGAAGCAGTTATGGAATCACACAGTAATTTGACCAGTGAGAACATAAATTCTGATTTACAATGTTCTGTATTCTGTACTAGAATATACTACATTTAAATAAAGGAGGGGAAAAGGTAAGCATTGAAGTATTTAAAAAATGAGTACAAAATCACTGAAGTAAAGACCATTGGTTGTAAGTTAGCAGAAGCACTCAAGCTACACCTGAAAAATTAGCTTAGTATGTCATTAGCACAGCACTTTTCATTTGAAAAGTGTAGTGTAGGAACAAGATCAGTCCCTATAGGAAAGTCAGTTCCATAATCATTGTCACAATATGGCCATCTCTACAAACTTCAACTAACAGATGTTAATGGCCTTAAAATATTAAATCAGGATACTGATATTTCCTTAAAGAATTGTGGGGTTTTTTTAAATCTCCGCAGTTTTCAGAATGTTTTCACTCATGGTTCTCTCTCTCATGTACAAGCTGCGTTCATGAGAATACGATTTACTAAACACACACGCTATCTGTTATTGCAAACCATTCCACTGTATTTGTTCCTACCAGCTTGTCTTTGACATTTACTGCAAACTTCTCATGCAAATCCAACTTGCATGGGATCACAAACCACGTGTCTCTCAGAAGAGTCATATTCAACCTAAAGACACTACCTCTCAGTACTTTCATTGCCTTGGAAAGGAGCAGAGCCTAGGGAAGAAACACTTTCCAAAGGCGGCTCTTGAAGCCTTTGGAGATTCCAACAGTCCCTGCTCCAAAAGTGCAATTCCTTTCACAGCACTCACCAATACTCCCAACACTGAGGCACAGCAACATGCCAGAGGCTAGTTTCAGTTTGCCTCCATGAGAAAATCTCTTGGAATGCTACCAAATTCAGTAGGGACTCAGGACTTAATTATTCCACGTTAAGGCAGGTTAGAGTTTGCCTTTAGCTCATTCCATGGAACTTAAGGGGTCTAGTCAAGGTGAAACAGGGGGTGGTCTGCTTGCTCTAGCATGGCAGAGTCAGTCCTTGATCTTAGGACCTTCTTTCACCATCACTAAGAAATCAGACCTTCTCCTTTCCTGGCCTAAATCAGTTCAAGAATTCTGTCGGCTCCAGCCATTGTAGTGCATAATATAAAAGATTCTAGCTGCGTCCTGTCCTCATAGGATGACTGCTCTTGGCACTGCAGGGAGATGGTCATGAAAAGCAGAAAACTGGGCAAGCGCAGCTTGCTGTGCTTAAGTCAGCTGTTCCCACGGGTCTGTTTGCTACTTGCAGGCCTCTGTTCTTGATCCAGACTGCTTACTTGGACCCAACATGACATTGGCTCATTCTCTTCCAGTGAAAGGAACACATTTTAAAATTACGCAGTGCAAGAAAATTGCTTGCAGAAGGCCTTCGATTCCCTCTTTTTAAGAAATCATTCCACAGACAGTCCTGACTCTAGGGTATGAGACACTCAAGATGGCCTTACTTTCACAGCTACTAGGAAGTTGTTCATTGTTCTCAACTAGTGATGAAAAGTTCCCCAGCAGTACATCCAAGAATTTACATCTACATGAATATGGAATTAAGTGTTTAAATGTATCACATCTTGCACAGTGATGCAGGACTGAAGAGAAAGTATTTGTTTGCGCAAACATCTACAAAGGTAAAGCACTACTTAAATAAAACTCAGAAAGCAAAACCTATTTTTTGTGGAACATGAGACTTTTTTTTTTTTTTGAAGATGAAAATAGTTTAATAACAGGATCTTAAAAGCCCTTCTGAACTGACCTTAAAAAAAACCATAAATTTAGAAGTGAGAGGTGGTCAGAACTTTCAAGCATTTTATTGTGAAAGACTTTGCGGACATCCATGAGAAGCCTCATACACACATGCAGTGATATTATGACTACTGTTCCAAAATACTGCTAATTAAGGCACAGGTGACCTGACACTGGCTTGTCATTCTTTTCATACCTACAGATACTGAGAAGCCAAAGGTTGAGTGGCAAAAAACAGTTTTGTCAGAATACAAAGAAAAACCCACAATCAAGTTCTGATGAATATCAGCACATTTGCAAAAGAAAATGCTAAGTCCCCAGAAGAGAAGCATTCTCTAAGAACTGTTATTTTGGGGTTGGTTTTGTTTGTTGCGTGGGGGGGGGAGGGGGGTGTGTGCAAAGAGAAGTCCTTTTTGTTTTTAAACACACAAGTCATTTTTAAACAAAAAAATATTGTGAAAAGAGATTTTTAAAGCTTCAGCTTTGTTGACCATCCAGCTCCTGGAAAATTATGCGATAATAATAGTATTTCCAGGCACAGAAAATTCCTGGCTTCCAGGTAACTTTGTAGGTAACAGAAGAACATTCCCTCTATACAGAACTATAGAAGAATAAGGTCCTAAAATATAAAAGCTAGATTTGCGTGTTAGTTGACAAAAAGCTAAACAAACTAAAATAAATTCCTAAAAACGAACTAAATTGCTAAACTAACTAAAAATAAATTCCTCCAAAACCTCAAACTTTCACACATAAAGGAACCTATGAAAAGAAACTTACTCTGGTTCAATAACTCCATGTTGCGGGGTTATAGTAAGGCAGTGAGCTGGCCATGAAAGCTCAAATGCCAACATCTTATTAGAATTGTTGACAATTTGTACATGTCCAGTATCCGCTGTTCCGCCTGTAATAAAAAAATCTATAAAAAGCTAACATGTACAAAAATTCACAGAAGTGACCAAGATTCAGAGATGCACCAATGAAGATAAAGCATTTTCTGCCCTGTTTTTACCTTCACAATGCTTTAAACTCTTCATAGGCATGCAGTGCATATTATATGTATACACACAGAGCACACTACCTCTGACAATTTAACCAAAACTGTGTTCAAACCAAGTTTACTGTTTAGATGTAAAGCTACTGCAGCAAGATTATTGGCCAAGCCACATTTACAAACACAAAATAATTACAAAAATAGTATGCAGCATGGTTATTTTAATACTAGAATGGTTATTTTATTAACTTCAAAAAATACTTACTAATAGAAGGAGATGTCAGAGTCAGGAACTCAGGTTTCACAGCCCAAGTCTGTTGAGCGTCTGATTTATTCTGAACCAGATCATCAGTTTTTACATGTAATGGAGGACCCTGAGGTCCTTTAACAGGAAGAACATCCAAAGTTGCATTGATATGTCTGACAGAGTTCTCAAATCTGAAAATAAGATTGCAATTAAGCAAAAGTAATAGTAAAAATAACTGATGAGTAATTATAATAGCCTACTCTTAGTATTTCTCAAAATATAATACTGAAATTCAACAAGGTTCCAATACTGAAGTTCAACAAGGCCAAGTGCAAGGTCCTGCACCTGGGTCAGGGCAACCCCCGATATCAATACAGGCTGGGAGATGAGGGGATTGAGAGCAGCCCTCCGGAGAAGGACTTGGGGGTACTGATGGATGAAAAGCTGGACATGAGCCAGCAGTGTGCGCTCACAGCCCAGAAGACCAACCGTATCCTGGGCTGCATCAAAAGAAGCGTGGCCAGCAGGTCGAGGGAAGTGATTCTGCCCCTCTGCTCTGCTCTTGTGAGACCCCACCTGGAGTACTGCGTCCAGCTCTGGAGCCCTCAGCACAAGAAGGACATGGAGCTGTTGGAGAGGGTCCAGAAGAGGGCCACAAAAACGATCCGAGGGCTCTCCTACGAGGACAGGCTGAGAGAGTTGGGGCTGTTCAGCCTGGAGAAGAGAAGGCTGCAGGGAGACCTTATTGCGGCCTTTCAGTACTTAAAGGGGGCCTATAGGAAAGATGGGGACAGTCTTTTTAGTAAGGCCTGTGGTGACAGGGCAAGGACTAATGGCTTTAAACTAAAGGAGGGTAGATTTAGACTAGATATAAGGAAGAAATTTTTTACAATGAGGGTGGTGAAGCACTGGAACAGGTTGCCCAGAGAGGTAGTGGAGACCACATCCTTAGAAACATTCAAGGTCAGGTTGGATGGGGCTCTGAGCAACCTGATCTAGTTCATCGATGATGTCCCTGCTCACTGCAGGGGGGTTGGACTAGATGATCTCTAAAGGTCCCTTCCAACCCAAAGCATTCTATGATTCTTTGATTCTATGAAATACAATGTTCTTTACATGGGCCTTCAATTTAATTCAATTGTCCATTATTAAGAAAAAATTAATTCAGCAGCTATATCATGACACAGCTTTTTCACAGAATGTTTAGAAGTGGAAGGTACCATTTAGAAAGGTACTAAAATAAACAATTATTTTCAGGTGATAATAAAGTAAAATGCTTTCTCTATACATATTTTATTAAGACTAAGAAAGTACTGCGGAGAGAAATAAGGCAATGCAAGTTGTGTTTCCAGAATGCTGGAGGACTTCTACTTTTAATGCTTCTGAGAATCCTGACTCTGTTCAGGACAGCTGAACTAATATCTGCGAGAATTCATCCCTTAAGACAGCAATGGAACCAGGAAGGCAACTGATTCACATAATTCCTTGACATGGAATTTCCTAACAGTCAGATTAGTATTTAGCACACTCAGATCTCTTCTAAGAATTACAGTCTACTCAGAAAATGAAAATCCTTGTGATGCTTAGCCAGGGAATAAATTCAAATCCAGAAGAACTGATAAGGCTATAGAGTGGAAGACCAAACAAATGACAACCACCAAATAAGAGAAATGTCCTGCCTGCTGTTGCAGGTATCTGTTTCCAACCTCTAGCTTCTCCATCCCACTATGCCTGAGAAACACCTTGCTAGCCGACAAATCTGTCAAGTGTCCCAAAGTATTCAGCATCTAGAGTTCAACAGGTACAAGCAATTCCAAGACAACATCTACATATGCAGATGTTAAACACAACAGGACCAAGTAGGACCCTTTCTTCACCTATGTAACAGGATCTTGAGAAGAAAAAACATGAAGACTCAAGAAACAACCTGTGCAAATATATTCCTTATAGTGTTAAAGTTAACCCATCTTTATTTTGGTTTTATGCTACGCTATCTTAGTAAGTAGGACTTGTATAGGATTTGGACTTTTCTTTCCCTTTTCAGGGCTCCAAATGCTACAGGAACCTGTCTAAATAAAAGCGACAGGTCCATTTTAAAGACCAGGTCTCTGCCAGTCCTCCAAAGAAATCCTCCCAGTAACGGATCACTTAATTCGAGCGAGTGACAGGGGTGGGAGTAGCCTCACCACAGATCATTCTTTTAATGAGTATAATACACAGTACACTGAAAGGCTGGCATATGGGCTGGATGAGGAAAAGGCCACTAAGCCTTCATAATATATCTCTATTTCCATCCCAGATGTCAAAAATTCATTAGAAGGAATGAAGTGGTTATAGTCCTATTAGGACTACAACAATAAATGCACTTTGGATGTGGCTATGGGAAAAAAAAAAACCAACAGTTTCTTCAGATGAAGAGCAGGAAGTTGCAGATAAAGGTAATGGTGTCAGTTGAGGGAATAGTTTAAAAGTTATAATAACAGCTTAAACAGACTATATAGAGAAAAAGTGAGAAGAGCCACCTAGATATTCATTGGAGCCATTCTCATTATAGAGCCAGCTCTTTCACTTGTAAAGCAAGTCACTTTTCATCACTGACATTAAAATCTTTAATGAAAGGAGATGCACTTCAGTTAGGCATTATTTGACGGTTAGCCTTATATTTACATTACCTGTCCGATTCCAAATGATGTCCAGGAGACTGCTGAAATCCGTCCTGATCAAAAGTGGAATATCCAACCACAGAAAGGATAACCTTTCGCATATTTGCGTAGAAAAGACGGATATCATTTGTCCCCCGTGGGATATCACATACTAAAAATCAGAGTAATAAAGCAATTCTAATAAGAACAAATCTATAATACTCAGAAATTACACAACAGAGATTTAGGATATAGACCTAGTTAATAATCTGTTGGCTAAGATATCCTAGATTGTTCAAAAAATTACTTACTACAAGTTCAGTTATCAGGCATAAATCAACATTAACATGAGATGTAACACATAAATCTAAATACACACAATTTTAACTTTTTATTTATAAGATAGATATTTTCCACCTTTATACAAATAGTACATACTAATCTGATTCTATGCCAAATTAAAGTTAAGTTTTACTTTTTTTACCCTGACAAATAAGACTAATACATTCCTAAGGCTTCACAGAAAGAGATTCAACTTGAGAGAAGTTATTTTTCAATTACTCAGTCTATTCAATCTAACACTTCATTATTCAATTCATTATATCTGTAAATATCCAAAAGGTCAGGAATGTAAGAGTATGATTTAAAAATAGTAAAATGTTTTATCAAAATGTTTAATAATTGAGTCAAAGTCTTCTCCTTTGCTTTGAGCCATTTCACGTTGAATAAACAGAATGAAGAAGTGAACAATTCTCACACTGGATACATTTGATCCAACCATTATTTCCTTTGCTGCGTAGTAGATAGCAGGGACAACTATTAGTATTTGTACTTCTACAACTCAGCTACAGATAAGACAGAGCAACATCTGTTTAGAAGTGTTTTTAGTTAGAATTTACATGCATCTGGAAACTTGTTAACAAAGCTAAGTCTTGCAAAATGATGTTTAGCAGAGTGTGTTTTTGGAGGAAATTATTTATTTATTCTGTCATATATATAACAAAATTCAGTATGGAAATATGTTCTTTCTTTAAGATGACCATTACTTCTAGTCTAAGTTTCTTTCATTCCCTCCCCCACCCCTCAAATTAATTCCATTCAGTTCAGGAAATCTTAATTTTCAAATATCCCATTAAAATATTTAACTCTCACAGCCTATCTCATTTTCATGACGTTAAAATATCAAAATGGCTAGTTCAAGATATCATTAAGATAACTTTGAATGCCAAGGTTACAATGCACAGAATTCCAGACCCAAAAGTGTCAGATCCAAATCACAGCATGCAAAGAGCATGATGGTGCCATCTTAACAATCACAACAGACACAACAATTTTATACAAAGGCTTAGATCCTATAAATATAGTGAAGTACATCATATGATAGCTAGAAATGCACAAGAGGATCTTGTGAAGAATACTTGATCAGAATTCCTCATTAACAATACATCCATATGCAGACAAGATGCTAATATGCATTGGAAGCTAAATTAATTTTGATGACCCAAGTACAGAAGCCACAAAACGTTTCAGGCAGCTTTAGAATAAAAAGTTGCTAGATGTTAAATATCAACAACCGCTGTCTCTGTTCAATTAGTAATTGAAGCATACCTTAGCAACTCGAAATATATTAGATCAGTATGTAGAAGATGCTCCATTAGTGCAGAAAACCACATTAGTGTTAGGGAGTTACTGAATCTGGTAGCCTGATAGAGGTGAGGCTGCCACATGTCCAACCAGTAGCAAGGCTGAGCACGTGTTCCCCGTAAGCAGCCCCACACACACGCACAGAGCCAGCCACACAGACAGAAACACTCAGCACTCACACAAACACAGACAGCACCAATGGCCTCATACTGTTCCCCTCTCTGGAAGATCAGGATGAAGACTCATTACTGGGAACATATGGATGTACAACGTGGATCCTCCCAGCTGCTGGCCCTGGACCATAACACACTGATGCATCAAGTGAGCAGACTGGTGAAAAACTGACACCACACTATTTCAAACATTAACATTAGTATGTAATTTCTTAATATTTTTTTCAAATAGCACTGTGGATTAAGGCAATGAGGAATGGAGACCAAATCAGTCTAGGGATCTAACTTTACATTAAAAGCAATCCTTATAGCCAAGACATTCTATTCTTTGAGCTTTTTTTCCACATCATCTCTTTAACAATCTTTCATTTAAAAGGCCAAAAAGTAAAAAAAGCATTTAGATGTTGAAAAAATAACTTACTTTTCACCTAAAAGATAGCATCTTACAGAAAATAAAATAATCAGATTTCTTAATTCTAGGTACTACTATTAGTTCCTGCAAAGTATTTGACTTACAAGAACATGTAACACGGAATACCCTGTGGATATTCCCACTGAAATGTCAGTGAACACTAATCTGTGTAAAGTAAGATTGTACTATTCACACTGGACATCACTGGGTGACAAGAAGGTAAGGAAGGGCTTGAAGTTTGTTATCATTGTTAAAACAAGTAAGAATAACCTAGTTTACTTTTCTAAGAGCTACTCTTCCAGCACCCCTCCTTGAAGGCATATTTGCAGTATGATACAAGTCTGTGTCCTAGGGTTTCTTATAACAACGGTCTTCACCTCAGATTTATTGATTGATTACAGAAAATAGTACATAAGAGGGCAAGGATCTTTTATGTCCAAGATAAATAAGTTTGAGTAAATAAAACAATTGTAATCAAATAGGGAACAATAAGCTATATTTCACAAATTCAGGAAAGTACACTCTCAAAGAGAGACAGAAAAACTGTCAGGAGGTAGGCCTTGTTTTCCCCAGAAAGAAAAAAAAAAAAAGCTACCATTAGAAAAACTCTAGCAATAAGGCAATAAAAGATAATCAAGGATGTCTAGGCTCTAACACTGGCTTAACAACTTCAGAGCATACTCCAGAACCCAACTACCAACAATCTTTACTTTTCCAAGTGAAGACAACATAAGATCTATAGGGAAAGAATCGGACTACAACATTTATTCAGGTGTAGTAGCCTTAGAACAGTAAAATCCTTCCATATGTGAATAGAACTAGTTCAAGAAAAAGAGTTTGACAGTAAACTTGTTCATGACACTTATGGGATTGAACAGTTGCAAGGGGGAAGGGGGTTGGTTGGTTTGGTTTTTTGGTGGTTTGGGATTTGGGGTTTTTTTTTTTTAAGGACACCTTTACAATATACTGCATTCTTTTTTAATTAATTCCTTGCTAACACAAGCAGAAGTACAGAAAAATATGAACTTATTTAATTTGGAAAAGGAAATGTCAGCATATTTTAATGTCAGCAAAGTTGTCTGCCTCTCAATTTTCATATATAAGATGTATCTGTGTACGAGAAACTGAATCTTTCTCAACTATTAATAAAAAGGCAAATACTCTCCAAATAAACTGAGCATTTTTAATGCTATAACATTCATAGACTGGGGTTTCATTTTGCTAGGAGAAAAGTACAGTAAATTGTTTAGACAGACAGGTATTGAATGAAAGAAAGTAAGTTCCATTGCAGTGGGTTGACCCTGGCTGGATGCCAGGTGCCCACCAAAGCCGCTCTATCACTCCCCCTCCTCAACTGGACAGGGGAGAGAAAATATAATGAAAGACTCGTGGGTCAAGATAAGGACCGGGAGAGATCACTCACCAATTACTGTCACAGGCAAAACAGACTCGACTTGGGGAAACTAATTTAACTTATTACCAATCAAATCAGAGTAGGGTAATGAGAAATAAAACCAAATCTTAAAAACACCTTCCCCCCACACCTCCCTTCATCCCGGGCTCAACTTCACTCCTGATTTTCTCTACCTCCTCCCCACCAGCGGCGCAGGGGGACGGGGAATGGGGGTTGCGGTCAGTTCATCACACATTGTCTCTGCCACTCCTTCCTCCTCAAGGGGAGGACTCCTCACACTCTTCCCCAGCTCCAGCGTGGGGTCCCTCCCACGGGAGACAGTCCTCCACAAACTTCTCCAACACGCGTCCTTCCCACAGGCAGTTCACAAACTGCTCCAGCGTGGGTCCCTTCCATGGGGTGCAGTCCTTCAGGAGCAGACTGCTCCAGAGTGGGTCCCCCACAGGGTCACAAGTCCTGCCAGCAAACCTGCTCCAGCATGGACTCCTCTCTCCATTGGTCCACAGGTCCTGCCAGGAGCCTGCTCCAGTGCAGGCTTCCCACAGGGTCACAGCCTCCTTCGGGCATCCACCTGCTCCAGCGTGGGGTCCTCCACGGGCTGCAGGTGGATATCTGCTCCACCATTAACCTCCATGGGCTGCAAGGGGGACAGCCTGCCTCACCATGGTCTTCACCACGGGCTGCAGGGGAATCTCTGCTCTGGCACCTGGAGCACCTCCTCCTCCTCCTTCTTCACTGACCTTGGTGTCTGCAGGGTTGTTAATCTCACATATTCTCACTCCTCTTTCTGGCTGCAGTTGCGCAGGGTTTTTTTTTCCCTTGACCAGCAGCGGGTCCATCTTGGAGCCAGCTGGCATTGGCTCTGTCAGGCATAGGGGAAGCTTCTGGCAGCTTCTCACAGAAGCCACACCTGTAGGCGCCCCCCCCACCAAAACTTTGCCACGCAAACCCAATACATCCGTCCAAATTGCGAATTTTGCTTCTACGTTTATCAAAAAGGAAATAGCGGAAGAAAAACTAGGATTCAAGCCTAAACGCACATTTTTCCAGCCGAAAACAAGTATTACATTTTTCTTTTAACAAGTCATAGGTTTACCTTCTGTCACAAGCTGCTCCCCTTGAAATTCTTCATCAAATACAATGTTTCTCAATAAGCTGTTTTCTGGGATTATGTGTTTTTCTACCTCAGGTTTATACATCATAGCTCTGTTAGAGAGATAAAGAAACAAGTCATTAAATTACACCAAGTATTAGAAACAACAATTTGACAAGATTGATAAGATTGGTAAGAATCCAGCATAATTTTAACTTTATCATTTCTCGAATATACCAAGCTCAAATCTGTGAGCATTCGTTTAGAATTTAAATCTTTTCATAATCTTAAAATGGTTAAAGAAATACCTGCTCTATTGCTGCACAGTAAAAGGAACCACTGGAATAATGGCTACCATACACTTGTCTTTCCAAGATACTTATTCTCTGCTGTCACTCACACCTTCCTAGATTTCTGGTAAGTACATGAGGCAACCGAGTGATTTTTCAATCACCACAGGAAGCAGGAGAATGCTATTTTGGTCACAAGTGAGAGCCTTTTGAGGGGAAAAATTGACTAGTCAATGGCAGAGTGGCAGCAGGTGCAGCCAACAGCAGGAACATGGAGCCAAGGAGCATGACTGCCAACAGGACAGCAAAGACTGGGAGGTATAGGGATATAAATAGTCCTGGGAAAAATGGGAAGCTACAGGTCAGTAAGAGGAAACCTGGCACTCAGACAGGGTCAGAGCCATGGAGGTGGAAAGAATACCTCAGCACTACTAACTCTCAGGTCTAAGCTACTTACCAGGCTGCTGACTGTGTATATTTTTGGAGTAAAGAACCTGAGCCACAAGTTGGCAGACTAGGCAGATTGCTCATTTCGCATTCCTGCCCTTAAGTCCCAAATCGTGTTCTTGTTCTAGTACGCAATTACAGAATGGTGCTTACTGGCTTACAGTAAGCCAGTCAATTCAAGAAATAAGCATCTCTTTCAAATTATCAAGGGAGACTTCAGATAAGCTCCCACCAAGAAACAACCAACTAGACCACCATGTTCAAGAACCAAATGCCATGCCTGCTGACTAATAAAATCAGCAACAAATAATTTCACTCATGTACCAATGTCCAGAGTCTGAATAAAAAAAGTTTCCAACACTACCTATACAGGTGTATGAAGCTTCTTAATGGGTTTTCTGTTGATCAGTAGATCAAAGCTTTTCCCTAAGTATTTTTGCCCTTTGAGAAGGATTCAATGATAGTGACCATTGCCTCAGACGAAAGAGTTCATACAAAAATCAGAAACAAGCACCTTCTAAGATATCTAAGATAAGCCAACTTTCTATCAAGAAGGTCACAAATGCAGCTATTCCATGAGCGCTTTATTCAAAGTCATACAGTTAAATTCAGCTATGTTTAATACTTTATTTGGATAACAATAAATACAATGACTTTCATAAAGTTTCAGGCAATTACATTTAAAAGCAATAGTGAAAAACTGCCATTCTGAAATTTTGCACTGAATGATGATCATCAGCACTTTAGTGCTCTGCCTATTAACATTTTGCATTATTGCTATACACCATACACAGCACAAGTCAAAAGTGCCACTTAAAAGCATTAAAAGCAGAGTATGCCATTTTTGCATATTTGAGTTATGCAAATGGAAATGCAGAGTAACATAGCCTCTATTTAAGCTCAGTAAGATATATTCTACAAATTTCCTTAGTGTGTTACAAGCATATGTGGATGCTATTTCTCTCAAATATACATCTACTCAAACACTGTCTTCATCAACAAAATTCAGCAAACCAAGATGCAAATCTTGTTCAAAACTTAATACTACTGAATTTCAGTACTACTCCTTTCATGAGCCTTTTCTTTAAAAATTAAAGCTACATATTGGAAAGAGAGATACCAAGATAAAACACAACTCTCTTCTGATACAAAAATCAAAAGTTTTCCCCAAAACCCAACACACTCAAATTCAAGAATGTAAAAAGAAAATAAACCCCTTAATTAGGATTGTAACTACAGTATGTAAACAAAACCACAAATAAACAAACCAAACCCCCACCAAACAACCTACCAGATGCAAGACTTACTAGATCTCTCCATATCATCACTGTCTTTTGGTTTGTTCTTGCTATTTTTGGAAGCATGTTAAAACCATACTCGTGGTAGAACAAACCTCTAGTTTTAACTTTTTGTTAAACATCTACTTCTGTTACAATAGCAAAGTACACCTTACCTACGATACTGCTGCCTAGAAACTTCATCTCCACAAAAAAAACACACTGTTGATACCAAAGT
Source organism: Balaeniceps rex (assembly GCA_013401315.1). Classification (NCBI taxonomy): domain Eukaryota; kingdom Metazoa; phylum Chordata; class Aves; order Pelecaniformes; family Balaenicipitidae; genus Balaeniceps; species Balaeniceps rex. The sequence goes on from VYZW01060245.1 coordinate 21,397, forward strand.
GTTTGTTTTATGGATGTTCTTTTCCATTGGATTCCATGTTATAGTAATCACCTGATAAAATAAATAGACAACACGAGAAAAAAAATCTTATTGTTAGTACTAACGTTTAGAATGTGAGTCAACAAATTACTGCAATATAAGTGAAACAGGATTTAACACAAGTTAAGTGAGACTTTAATGAAGAACTAGTCAGACACATTCTCATTGATCACACTTATTTTCATTTAAATTAATAAAACTTGCTCAGAATCAGGTATTATACTTACTTCATGTGTTCCTTCTCTTAGTACAAACTTCTCTGGAGATACTATCATTACCTGAGGATCCATAACTATTTTTGTCCGTAGGTTTGCAAAGCACAGTGCTTTAACATAGGCTGCCCGAGACCCTGTATTTCTTATGTGGAAGGAAGCTTTCCTTAATCTTGCAGGCAGTAATCCATCCAGTGTTACCATGTAACTATCTGACAGTTTTTTAACATTTTCTAAAGTTATATTGCTTGTTCCTCCATATCCAGATAATGGTATCTGAAGGCGGGGGGCGGGGGAGGGGGGAGAGAAAAAAAAAAAAATCACCAAAAAAAAAATAGTACTTCAAATGAAATAAAGCTTCATACTATAACTTCTGTACAACTATGGTAAACTATATAAAGAGTTACAGAAAGACAAATGAAAATGTTTAAAATGTGAACTGAAAAGACTTTACAAGAAATAAAAAAGCCTAAGTTCATTCAACCTGTTTCAAGTTTTACTGAAAATTAATTTAAGGCCTACCTATAAAACAAGACAAGTTCAGATTTTTTGACAGTTCTAGAGTTAAAATCTTGGGCTACTTTTAACATAGTACACAAAAATCTTTCCCTTCGCAAGGGGAAAAAGCGCATGCGAAATTGAGGCTAATGTTCAAACTTTAAAATTTAGTGCCCACAATCTTTAACAAGTATAGAGATACGCATACTGCATATCTTGAAAAGTTTCAACTTTCTGATAGAACAGCTAATCAGTGCTAGATATAAACTAATTATGAAAAATGTATGTTTAAAATTATTAGACGTTAGGTTGGGACTCTTACAGTAAACTTAATTCCTGGCTGTGATCGAATCCCCAGCTGTTTGATTTCCAGCTTTGCAAAGAAGCGAGTTATTCTAGTAGGTGTAAACATCAAGTATATGTTGGTATCTTCTTTGGGACGGATTTTGAGTTCCCAATTACTAGTTAAGCGTTCTTCTGATCCAAATATATTTTGAAGCTATAAAAACGAAGACATCAGAAGTGAGTGACTACAACAGGGAAAACATACAGTAATAAGACACTTCACTAGTAAGCCAAAATTAACTTCTTCAAAACCTGGATTAACTCAGTTGACAATGGCACATATTTAAGGTTGCAATGCTTAATATGCAACAGAAAAGACCAAGTTCAAGATACTTTATATTCCCACAACGACCATATTGATGCCTCACAGTTTAGACCACGGAGTTTTTTACTTTCAATCCACAATACGGTAAGGCTGAACTTAACCAGCACTACATTAATTCCCTCTCAGTTGAAGATTTTACATATTGGATTTGCACATCTGAGGAAAAAAGTGGATATGAATGTATGCGGACTACGTAACAAAAAACCCTCTAGTTATGGTAATTCCCAAAAGCTAATTCCAGTTTTTCTCTCCTCCCTCCCTCATGTACACCGAGTCCCTTGGAGTGAGGTCTAGAATCCCTCCTGCAAGAAGTGCCACTGACTGTTTACTCCACGAGGTATTGACTCTGTTGTACTACAGCAGCTTAAAGAGCTGTAAATTGAGCTCCAATTTGCTGCAGCACTGTTATGATTTCAGCTCTTTCTAAAGTTGCCAGTGTAGCTTAAGCTCTGCTACCATGTCCATCTTGGCAGTCTCAGAGCAAATACACAGCCTGCTAGTCACTGACATTTATAAAGGAACAACCCTTCAGGGCAAAGACATTTTTATTACAAATGTATCCTGATATTTGTTGTAAACACTAAAGAGAAATTTGCATGACAGTTACCTGAAAGCAGTCTTGATCCTGGCCTCTTATCAACAGTCTTAAATGCTGGGTCACAGATGGAGAGTCATTTCTTAGAGTTAACTTCTGCTGGCTGAAAAATATGAAGTTTACTTATATTTTAAAGCAAATGTAAATTAACTGCATATGTGTATTCATGGAAACAATGAAAATGGGATAGCCAATTTTAAAGTCATTTCATGAAAAAAAAATCACCTTTTGGTACAACAGAATACATTAGCTAGAATGTTACTTCTGTATTCTCAAACTTACAGATCTTACAGTATTATACACCATTACTCATCAATCCTCATAACAGCAAAACAACCTCAAAATATGTATAAATGCAGCTTTTCTGAAGTTCAAGTATTGTACTTAACAGCTTGAACTTTAAAAGCAAGCAGCAGTTGTGTCAATACGAAAATTCCTTAAAAAAAACACTGGAAGACACAGTTATAATTAGATTATCCATATCACTTAGTTATGCAGAAACAGAGTTTTGTGAGTAGATTCACTGGAACAGTTGTAAAGAACTCAGTTAAGGATAACTTATCCTTTTCATGTACTTTTCGACATGATAGTACCACAGAAAGTTATAGCCACTTGGCAGCATCAGGTTGACCAAAAAGTAATTTTTTTCTCTCTGATATATCCTGGCATTGATCAGGCTTCTGGTACTCAGATCTTCCTTGGCAGAGGAAGGAAACTTCTCCAGCAAGAAGAGTGTCTTTATCATTTTAACAAGTCAAAAAACAATCACAGAAGGATGTGACAAGCCCTAAAAATAGTAAAAACATAAAGGAAGAGGAAGGAATATGTAGTTAGAATCAAAGAGAAGGATGGAGAGAGAGCAAAGCCTCTCCCCAATTTTCAGTGGCAGACACTGTTTTGTACTCTGTTAGAACAAAAATTTTAAAAATAATTTCAGCTTCCTAAAACCAATGGTGAGTCAAAACTATTTTTCAGGATGAACAGAAAATAAAAAGGTAGCAGCATACAGGGAAGAGAAAGTGATTCCCAAACACCAAACAGCCAAAACTACTATGTTAGAAATACACTATCTTAACCAAAACAGAAAAATAGGAATATAGCTATCAGAAACGGTTCTTGGCTACAAACAGGGATCACTTTTAAACAACCAGGAACATTATTAGATTGCTCAAAAAGTTCAGTAGCAAAACAACAGTGGATTAGTCCCTGAAGTAATACTTACTAGAAGTCCAGAGATCTGCAAAACTTGCAGCCTTTACATACAAAAGAAGCGAAGTGTATCTAGACAATTATGAATAGTTTCACTAAATCATAGAATACTGAAGTTGTAAACTGGAAACTAAAAAAGCTCAGACAAGAACTAGTCTGAAGGATAAAGTAATCATAATTAGGGATGCAATGGATTCTCCATCGCTAAAAGTTTTAGCATTGGAACACATCAAAATTCAGATAAATTCATTCGGGAAGTTCAACAGCCTGTGCTATTCAGATGCTCAAATTACATTACCAGACTGGATTCTTCTAGTCTTAATGGATGAATTGAAGAAAAACAAGCACAGAGATTTATTTCTAACAAGAGGTAGGTGTCAAAAGAACCAATAGAATTTTTCCATCAACTTGCTTGGAAAATATTTTCCACTACATTTCTACTCACATAACACACCAATCTTATGGAATCAGATATTATTCTAACGATAAAGAGTCCTGAAGAATACAAAAAGCTCAAACAAGATCACAGTTTGTTTCCAAAAATTTCTTGGAAAAAAAGAAAATACTTGTAATATACTGCTGCTCTCACTTGAGTCACAAAACAGCTTAGTTTATCACCTGTGGATTATTAACATGAATAGGGACAGTAATGAAGTTTTACTTCAAATAAGTGCAACAAAATACTTAACATGATATTCTATATGAACGGCTGCCCAGCTTATACTTACGCTGATGCTCCAAGTGTTACTCCTCCCCAGGCAATGAACTGCTTGTTGGAGAGAATGGGTGGGATATCTGAGCAGCCAGCAGCTGTAGACACAGGTCTATTTTCCTCAGACTCCACCTCACCTTTTATCACCACTTCATACTGAGGCCCAGATGGCAGCACAAGGATTTTCAAAGTACTATAAAAATAAATAAATTAATTTAAATCCCACCACAGAACAAGATTAGCTGAAGAAAACACAACATAACTGAAAAAAAAAAATTATAGATAGGCCTTTTTAAACTACCTTTTTAAGGGGAAAACACAAATACTTTTTTTTTATTTCATGACAAAGGCCAGCTTTAGGCATAGCAAAATTTAAATCCTTTGGTTTGTAAATATGCATGCCACATACCTCAAGCAACGTTCTGAAGTATTTCATCTGGAAATGGTTCAGATAAATATTTTGGAGACTCCAGCTAGGCAAATTATTTTTTGCCCATGCTAACTTCTGATTATTTTGACAGACTAATTTTGGAGAGAAACAAAGTCTGGCTGTCCCTATGTACATTAAAGAGATACCTTTTGAAATACCCGTGAAACTTCATTGAGGTTTTACAAGTGTAAGATACCCAGGAGTGTCAAAATTAAACTCTGACTCCTGTTAACAACGGTGGCGTTCTAAGCCACAACCCCAAGATTTTTTCCTCGCTTTGTTTTGAATGAGAGCATGAGGAGTACAGATCAAAATAACGAAGTAGAAAGAAATGGGCTACTGAATAAGAAAGCTGGACCTAACTAGCAAAGAAAACAGAGAAGAAACTAGATCCAGAAAAAGAAAGGAAGAACAGAGGAGGAACCAGGAAAAAGAAAGTGCTGCCTAATTAAGGGGGACAGAAGCCAACAAAGAAATAAAACAAAAGGCTAAAGTATATAGGGAAGGAAGTGGAGATTGGAAGTATCTAACCAACGATACAGGGAACTAGAGAAAAAACAATCAGAAAAACGAAACAGAAAAAAGAGACTAGAAGAAAAGGCATAGGGCAGGAAGGAAATCAAGCTTTTAAAGAACAGGCTGAAGCATTTGCTATAGCACAGACCCACTTAAAGCCAGGAATGAAACTCAAGAACCTCCACTCTAGCTGTCACTGAATTCCTATGATGCCTACTGACAGAGCCCAGCATCCCATCAGTAGGAAACATGAACTGTTGTTGCTGCTTTAGTTAGTTTATTAGTCTTTTGGCAGCATTTGCAAGTGAACTGCAAAGTTCCCAACCCTACTGAACACCTTGAGCCTGTAAAGCAAAGCAGTTATGCATAAAGCCACAGGAAAGCAAAGATTAATCACTTTGCATGCCTATCCATTAAGATCATACTGTCATTAGCACAGAACTTTTCATTGTTTAATTTAATGCACTGCGTAGGTCCAGTTAAGCTAGATAGTGAAGCTGAACATATTTTGGACAGACTCCTTTGTCCATTCTTGCTCTATTATAGCAAAAACGGGAAAGCATGTAACAAGAGGAAAAGCTGCTCTGGAAAAATGAGTCTGACCCCTGCCATTGCTAAAAAAACTCCTACATGATACCAGAATGGTCACTTGAACCAATCAAGTCTATTTCGCAGAATGAAGTTCAACAGGTGCTAATGTGCAAAAATATGAATGCTTGTAAAATCAAAACAACATTTCCCTTGTCTCAGCAGAACGAAGAAGAGGGAAGCAACTGAAGGGGCTGCTGAAGATAAACATTTTAAAGCTTTGCTGTACTTTAGAAACAAGTACCATATAAAGGGCTTCAGGGACTTACTCTATTTATTTACACTAAAGTCTCAGGACATCTGTTGATCTATGATGGGAAATATTAGCTACTCATTAAGTCATGTACGGCAAAAAAGGCAGGGAATCTATGGAACAGGTGAACCCTAGCAAAAATCTACTTCGTAATGAATGAGGACTCACACAAAAAAAAAAAAAAAAAAAAAAAAAAAAAAAAACAAAACCACACACACACACAAAAAAAACCAACAAAGTCAAAGTTTCCCTTATGGGTAAAACTTTCAATTTGTTCATGACCTTAAGGTCAAAAGTAGCTCCATTTAAAACAGGCAGCATAAAATCAGTTATGTTACCTTTCTGTAGTTGTAATGTTTTTTGGAAAAAACAGGACAGTCACTTCTCGTTCTTCTCCAGGAAGAAGGAAGAGATCCTCAGGTTCAACAGCAAAGCAGCAGTCCTGATTTGATGTCTGAAGGTGGGCAAGGGGAAAAGGGAGAGTTGGTAAACATTTCTACAACATACAATACAATTTGGTTGTGCATCTGTTGTACATACAGTTTAGAAAATTCAAATGCACCTCACACCTTCAGAACTCTCCCATAACCCTGCACTAGTTAAACTCTTCTAAAAAGTTGGACACCATAGTACAAATACCTCTAAAAGAGGCATCTTAAGATATCAACTGTGTATACAACACTGAAGGGGTGACAAAGAGATTTAAAGAATTTAACAGTAAGTACAACATTGCAATGGTACACCACTAGTGAAGCAGCATCACTAGTCTCAACGGTGGTACCAACGATTACTGGTATCAATTAGTATCCAGTATCATCACATTGATGTGGCATTTGTGATACTAGTCATGCATTCTATTTCCATGGCCTGTGCTCCAAGAAAGGATGGGCTCGCAACCCTCTTTTTTTTTTTTTTTTTTTTTTTTTTTTTTTTTTTTTTTTTTTTTTTAAATGTAAAAGCAGACCGAATGGCTCCTTCTGTTGACTTTGAAATGCTAGTTTCAAACGTGTCTAGTTACCTTTCAGTCTGGGACCATACTTTCCATGGATTCTCAAGAAAATTAAAGTCAACTAAAGAGATCACATATTTGAAAAGAACTCGCTTCATACTTGAGTTGGCAAGATGTCCACTGAAAACTAATGCAGCTTTGTTAGCAAATAAAGATGTTTCCCAATGCTAATATTCCTTGTTGCTCTAAATAGGCTTTACTCCACTAGCTCATTAACACCTGCTGTGCAGCACAGGATTCACTACTTATATTTGTTATATACTTGTTAAAATTTATTTGTTAAAAATCATAAAAGTATGTCTGTTAAAACAAATATAACTGAAGCTGAGCAACAAAACTCCCATATGCTTTTTCCAATAATGTGAGCTAATCTTCTTGCTATATTTCATTCTCTTTAAAGAATCATAGAATGGTTTGGGTTGGAAGGGACCTTTAGAGGTCATCTAGTCCAATTCCCCTGCAATGAACAGGGACATCATCAACTAGATCAGGTTGCTCAGAGCCCCGTCCA
>VYZW01060246.1:2227-21396 GCA_013401315.1 Balaeniceps rex
ATTTCTACTAAAGGACAGTATGGGTTTTTCATGCCAATTGAACTTTCAACGTACTTGAAAGTAGAACTGAACTATCTCCAGCTATGGTTTCTGCATTTTGTTTTTTCATGCTTCTGCAGAAAGCCAAGCCCTTTTCTGCATAGAATTCTGTTATACAGCTTTCAGTTATGCCAGAAAAGCAGAGTCATATAACTGTCAGTAAAAAGTGCCGTTTCAGGTTAATCATCCAAAAATCACAAAAGAGGCCTGAGGCTGTTCAGAAAAGTCACCTAAACAAAATTTTCTAAAGCTAGCGATACTTCAAATTTTTTATTTGCAGTTTATTCCTAATAACAAACTTATGGCTCTCAGTCTGGAAATTTTGAGGACATACTTATTCATTGCTGCTGTTTCATAAAAATAACACTTTTAGTGTGGAAAACACATCTGTTAACTATATTAAACAGTGCTAAGTTTTATGGATTTCGAAAGCAATACAAGACCTGATTTAGCAGTTCAGATTTTTTTTAAATACACAAATAATTGTTACGAGCTATATATTAAATTTGTAATAAGTAAAAAAGATGCAACGTGCTAAGTAAAGAACTGTGATAAGAAAAAAATACCAACAACTTTGAAACTCACTTTCAGTCAATAAGTTACTCTGACTTAATCCATGATGTAAACATTTAACTTGATCTTCTGAAACTTTCTGGGAAAAAGGAAGGTGTGGATTCATGATCAGTGAACACACCTGCCCCCCTCTCATAATTAAATGTTCTTATCACCTCTCATATCAGCACGATCAACCTGCTCTCATTTACTGCATGGCTGAAAAATGGAGGCTGCAAGAACATGACTCTGGGGACGGGAGAAGGGGGAGAGACTGATTCTTACAACGCCACATTAATCCTAAATTGGCCGAAATGGACTATTACTACAGCCAAAGCTACTGTTTGTTAAAAATGCCACTTTAGGACTGTCCACAGTGGGAAACTGTACTATTCAGAAGTTAACCTGAAAAACTCAAAGAACTCTCTGAAGCCCTGTAATAGAAGGTTTATCTGAATGGCAGGTAGGCAAAGCTCATCATTGCCAGGGCTCTTCACTGGGAAATAGCAACTGTAAAATAAGTTCAGCTCCTGAAAATCATGCTGAAGAGGAACCACAGCCAGGAAAATTGGGCCTATCTACTTATGGTTGTGTTCCAAACAGAAAAGTGGAAGTCATGACCTAACAATAAAGTGAACTATATTCTGTTTGACAGTATTACAGTTGCAAAAGCTGCTCTAAGTGATGACTGAACTAAAAAAGCAAACTTCAACTGTTAATGAATACATGTATGAAATTTAATGTGGTTTATGGAAGGACAAAGAAATATGAAGAATAAATACAAAGTCTGAATAATTGCACAGTCTTTTTACCTGCAAGTAACTATCACTAGCTATTTCCCTTCTGTAGCTTTTTTCCAACACGATCAAGACATTTTGGAATGAGAAAAAATTTACCCCTAATGTTTTACGTTGAGCACTGCTTACTCTCCCAAACATGGAACCGTTCAAGTCTCCGAACAGTTTTCTGTTTCACAAGACATGTCAATACACATGCAGAAGGCAAGGCTCCAGCATGTCAAGGTACTTTGCAAGATCTATGATATCAAAGCAGCAGATAAATAATCTGAATTTTTGTTAGACTGAGTAAGTTTACTTTTTTCAGCTTCTATGGAACTTTTCTATGGAGGATTTACATTTCATTCTTGAAGTAGAATACTTTACTTTGAAAGATAAATAATGAGTTCATATGGTTTTATTTGAAAATCTCACTGCAACAACTGTGTTTGTAAATGTAGTATGACTTTTTACCCTTCGATCATCTGAGTTACAGGGTTTTTTCCACATACGAACACTGAGGCACTAACTGCTCACTGTCTCCTCCAGCCCTGAAAAAATCCCTCCCAAAGGCCTAGCTAACAGTGCTTTGCAGCCTCTCCTACACTATTACACTAAGACATAAATCTCCATATTGTCTTTCTATCAGCATACTGCACCTTTCCATGCAAACTTACCTCTGCTACAAAGATGATTATTACGCAGTCATTCTTTTGCTCTTCAGAAAGGTCATACAGTAGGGAATGCAGTGTATTAACCAGATAATGTTGTTTTTCCCTTTTCACAGTAGGAATACCCATCACCAGCGAGACTGCAAAGAAAGAAGTCCACAAGCCATGCAATTCTAAGTCAGGTAAAGGGAAACTGAAATTACATTTTAATTTTGATTTGATGTGACCATGAGACTTGGTGACAGTTAATATAGCACTGTGATAGCATTTGCTTTATTACCTGGAAGGAAAGATACCTCCAGCGAAGTTTAGGTTAGAGACACCTGTGTCTGTGTTACAAGCACCAGGTCTACACTGTAGACTGTCAACATTTGAGAACTTGGAGGTGTTACTACCTCCGGCAGACACATCGGTATCTGCTATTGAGTTTCAAAAATGGGTATTGCAAAATAGGTGCTAGCTCTTGGTATGGTGTTGGAGATCTGAGTAGTAAGAGCTAAGCCAACAGTGCTTTACTAAGCAAGTTGTCACAGGTGGTGAGCACTGTGTATCTCAGAAAGGAATCAAAAAATCAAAATCTTAAAAAATCGTTCTGAGCAGTTTAAGTGATATGAATCCATGGCTTTGACATAATCAGTAATAATAAGAAAGGAACTTAGATGTTATTAAGGAGAAAGGAACTGAAATTGTCTCTGGCAAAGACTCCACTAGTAGCAAACCTGTGCTATATTACAACATTAGATTGTAAGCAAGACCTCTCTTTTTTCATTGGTGAGGGCATTACTGAAGTCAGTGACCTAATATGGCTCAGTAAACCTGTAGAATTCTTAGTCCTTGCAGAAGATTCCTGTTCACCAAAACCTCATGAGGCTGGTAAGGAAGCAGCAGATTTTGAAGGAAAGGATTAGGTTCAGTTATTGACTTCCTCTGGATTTCATCATTTGTGCCAGCATCAGCTCAAAAATGCCAAAGTTCCAATGTTCCTTCCCAGCACATAACCTGCTAAACCACGGGGGTAAGTGTGGTCTTGCTATTGTGATTTTCATGTACAAATAAATGAAAATTAAACATGCAGCAAATGCAGCATTCTCTTATTACTTATTACTTTTCTTCCCTTTTTTTTTCCCCCCTTGCTTGCTTGTGAATGGTTCTGGTTTTCTGAGGGTTTGTTCGCAAATCATTTGGCTGACTACCTGTGGTCTTTTGCATACTCACACTGATCTGTGGGCTCTTAGATCTCACTCCAGTGAGAACCACAGCACTACTCCAGTAGAGCTCATGTCATGGGCACGGCCAAGTTATTTTTTTAGTTAAATCAAAATGCCGCTAATGTTTCTTTATATAAAGTCACCCTAGAGAAAAGTCAAAACTTCAACAAAATACAAACCTCAGCAAAATAGTCGACTAGTTTCTTATTTGCTTATTGCTTTTGAATGTTATTTTTACCTATCACATGACAATTAGGAGATGTAACTTAATAATTTGTATTATAGTTCACTAGAATTCATTATGATTTGTGCAGGTGTCAGCTGATTTCTCATGTGGATGAAAAAGCTACACTGAATATTTTTTAATATCCTTCAAATGATCACATCACCTTTCCATCTGCTTCTAACTTTAGCAAACTGTGTGAATTCTAAATTCTCCCTGGCTTCCTTACTCACACTAATTTTTGGGGAAAAAATGTCAGCTAATGCATCTTTGCCTCATGGATCCATGACTAAGAACAAAAATAATACCGCTGTTCAGTTATGAGTATTTTTTTTTTTGATATTTGAAAAAGTTTATCAGAATACTTTGGGGAAGACTTGAAATTGGGATGGGAATGGTAAAAGTGCTTTTGCCATCCCCATTAAAATTTATACAGTTTGGCAACACTATAAAGTTCAGGCAGAAAACCCCCTCCAAACTTTGAGTATGCTTCATTGCTAGAACTTAATATAAAATATAAATATATAGAAAATATAAGACAAACTTTATTTCCTACCTCCAGTTCTTTGTTGCCCAAAAATAACATTTGGGAAAATGGCATCTTCATATTCTCGAAGGTGAGGTAGGTAGTAATACATGTTTGTAAGATGCACGGGGAGTTTTCTGGTGAGGTTTAACACTTTCCACTTCATATCCTCTTAAAGAAACAACAAACCCACATTACCTGCGGTAAAAACTGAGAATGACCCAATACAACGCCCCCCACCCAGGTGATGGTGCAGAGCTCCAAGCCTGAACGTCCTGGGAACTCCGCCTGCATTTTCCTGTGCCTAAACAGTTGCAGGATTGAGCCATCTTAAACCACAATAAGCACTGATCTTAAAAGCAGCAGCAAAAAAACTGGTTTGTTTTTTGCACAGTTGGCAAGCAACTTTTTAAATGAAAAGAAACACAGATTCTGATTAATAACTTTCTTAGTTACTTAACAAACTTAAATGCTTTCCACAAAATGTAACACATGATGGTTTTGAGGGCTCAAACAGAAGTTCTCAGGTTATAAAAAGTCCTATGGCAAAAAGGACAACCAGATCCAGGCCTTTAGAAACTATTCAAGAAACAAGTAGTTAAGAGAAAAGTAGGGAATATTTATTTTTTCTTTACTAGTTTAAAACAACGATGAAAATAATTAGAATATTTATCCATGTTGAAATTACTCAAGTGTGACCTTATAAAGATAATCCTATTTTTTAAAAATAAGCCATATAAAAACCAGATACCATTAATTTACTAATATATCTTCCTTGATATAAACATTCCTGAATGTTCCAGTGGTGGTAAAAAACCTTTAAAATAAATTTAATAAAAACTTGAACAACTTAATTCTAAAATCATTATAAAATCAACTATAAGCTTGCAAAAAACATTGTGCTTAATATAAGATACCCATCCGGGCAGAGATGGTATGCACCATGCAATTTTAAAAAAGGTATTTGAATGGATTAAAATGAAGACTATATTTATGAATTAATAGCAAATGGTCTTTCTAATATTTAAGAAAACTGCTTGGAAACAAAACTGAAGATCACTCCAGACTTTTATTTACCAGTTGTCTGAAGGCTTAAATCTTGCTTTCCTGACACAGGTAGCATATGGCTTTCATAGTAGAATTTTGTCTGTCATTCTCTGTTGCTGAATTTTTCTATACCCACTAGCTACCTACAATGTGTATGTATTTTTGCCCTGAAAGAAAAATAAAGCTCCTATGAATTTACCCAAGGTAATTCATACTTCAGGGTATGAAGTACGCTGCCAGGTCTGAAGGGTGCCTCCTTCAGATACTTTATCAGTTGTGTGCAGAGGCTGGTGCTAACGCACTTCATGATATCAGAACACCACCTCAATTAGTTTTAGCCAACAAAATCATGTTAACAGCCTTCAAAACTGCAGAAAACTTGAAAACTCTCAGTTTCACAGTCAGCAAAGCAACAGAATGTTTATTGACTCAGATGGAAAGTTATTTTTCTGAAGAAGTGCATCTAAGATAACTCCCCAAATTTACCACCAAAGTTACTTAAAATCCAAGTGCAAGGTCCTGCACATGAGTCGGGGCAATCCCGAGCACAAATACAGGCTGGGCAGAGAATGGATTGAGAGCAGCCCTGAGGAGAAGGACTTGGCGGTGTTGGTTGATGAGAAGCTCAACATGACCCGGCAATGTGGGCTTGCAGCCCAGAAAGCCAACCGTATCCTGGGCTGCATCAAAAGAAGCGTGGCCAGCAGGTTGAGGGAGGTGATTCTCCCCCTCTGCTCTCATGAGACCCCACCTGGAGTACTGCATCCACCTCTAGAGCCCCCAACATAAGAAGGACATGAACCTGTTGGAGTGAGTCCAGAGGAGGGCCACAAAAATGATCAGAGGGCTGGAGCACCTCTCCTGTGAAGACAGGCTGAGAGAGTTGGCGTTCAGCCTGGAGAAGAGAAGGCTCTGGGGAGACCTTACAGCAGCCTGCCAGTACCTGAAGGGGGCCTACAAGAAAACTGGAGAGGGACTTTTTACAAGGGCATGTAGTGACAGGACAAGGGGTAATGGCTTTAAACTGAAAGAGGGTAGATTGAGATTACATATAAGGAAGAAATTCTTCACTATGAGGGTTGGAACAGGTTGCCCAGAGAAGTTGTGGATGCCCCATCCCTCAAAGTGTTTAACACCAGGTCGATGGGGCTTTGAGCAACCTGGCCTAGTGGAAGGTGTCCCTGCCCATGGCAGTGGGGTTGGAACTAGATGATCTTTAAGGTCTCTTCCAACCCAAACCACTCTATGATTCTATGAAAACAAGTCTTAAAAATTACCATCGTCAGCTTCATTCACTCAGCTTAGATCAATGAAGACAGAGGCTTATTGATCGGGCAATATTTGCTTGAAGTTTTTCAACTTCCAAAATATATTCCCACTGAAAATTAGGACTCAACAGATATTCCCCACTCTACAGAAAACATTTTTAAAAAAACAAAACCCAAAAACCCCCATATATATATATATATATATGTCCAGACATTTGTGTATGAAAGAAAGACCCACAACTCTTCCCACTCTGCTTTGCCATTAAATATACTGGAATTTTGCTGCATAGAAACTTTTTTTTTTTTAAAAACCAACTTCATAACTTTTCAAGGACTTTTCATTTTTATTTGGAAGTAGTACCTATCAAGCGTTGGGCAAAAGACTTTAGTTTTTTGTGTACAATAAACCTTTTCATTTTTGTTGTATAATAAAGCTTGGCTGGAATGCAAAGCAGAAGAGTAAGTAAAAATAAAACTATTCAGTGATTTCAAGAAATTTCTGCATTGAATCCTGTGAATTGACAGCTTTAATACTTTCTGATATTCAGCTGGCTCCAATAAGGATGAAGAGCAGAGGGAAGGGGACCTGCACTCTCCTCTGCTGCTATTATGTGCATTAGGCAATAGCTCTTTGTCCACAGTATGTGGGGCTACTGGTAGTTGACAACATGGTCTCTATTCTAAAGCTTGTAAGGCCACAACCCTGCCAACACTCAAGCATTTGTTTATACACATCTGAACAGTCCCACTGAATTAATATTGAATAAACAGACAAAAAAAGGCAGGGAAGAACAGGATGAGAAACAAAGCTGACTACACAAAGCAGGAATGCACCTTGTTCCTTCTTCCCCTGTAACAGTCCTGGTTAATTCCCTATTTTAATCTGATACCAGCCTGCTGTACTGAATGTAAATAAGGATTTTTAAAAAATAGTTTTCAGTGGCATCCAGACTCTTTTTGAAGTCGGGGTGTGTTGTGGAATGCCTCCAGCACAAAGATGCCCCTTCTAGTTTTCCTTCTCTCCCCAGAGAAGTAGCTCGTCCAATCTGAACAGGGAGGAAGGCAGATCCCACACTACTACATCATTTCTTTTAGGGGACAGAATCAAACTGTCTTATCTATTGTATGCAACTACAGTGTGCAGATAGATGGGAATGTACAACAGTCTGTAAGGCAACAATCTAATATATTTTTAAACAAATAAGAAGTTTAATTAAACAACAGGAAGAAGCCATATCACTAGAGTAAACTTACTTGCAAGTTGGTGTCCCTCTTAAAAAAAAAAAAAGGTTTCTTTTTATCGCTGTCATTTACAAGCATTCACATTTCCTTCAGATTATTAACAAACTACTTGCAAGATAAGAATAAATTCTAGAGGGAACATTCTTAGGCTGTATCTAGCCAGCAAGACCTCATGGGACTTCTCAACTCCCAGGTTCAGGCAAGCACTCAGCTGTATGTGGTTTCCCTGCTGAGATGAGACTATGCACCCACCACGCACACCTCGGTGCCTGGGGTCCACTCGTAGGATGGCAGAACACTCATGGCCAAAAAGTCCCCCCCAAAAGTCACTCCACCTGGACAGGAGGGGGACCAGGACTGTAGAACATCTGAGGAGGTGTACCTGCCTTCCAGGTTAGACACAGCCCTAGTATTTATCAGGGTGTACTGGCATAGTAAAAGCTGGTAAAAATAGCTTGTTCAGTGCTCTGTAGTTGGCAGCAAGAGAGGGATAAGCACTGTAAGAAACGCAATTAGCAATATGTACAGCTTTGCCACTATGACACCACTGCAGTCTATTGTGTCCCCTTTTTTTTCCTCCCCTTAGTTGTTTAGTTACTAACCGATCCTATTTAAAGAAGACCTACAGATTACTTCCCCACCCTTTTTTTGAAGTAGAAACTTCTACCTAATGCTAATATAATCAAATCAATGATTTTTCTCCCCACAGCAGTGATAAAGAAACATGAGCACACAAAACTTTGAACTATTAACACAGTACATTTTTATACATACAAACCTGTATGATTTGTTGTCAAGTTCATTCTTTTTGCAAGTACACGTTTAATTTCATCTAGGGCACTGATCAGTTCGTGTGATCTTTTTTTACTTTCCTTTTCAGCATACAATAGTCTTTGCCGAAGTTCCAGAAACTGGCTTTGGTACATGTCTAAGTCATTTTCTGCAATGAGAACATAATTTATTTTCAAAGAAGTGAATTATATGATGGAGTAAAGAGAAAGTTTAAGAATAGGAGATGGTCCAGAAGAAGACATGACCAGAAGTGTATAAACAATAATAAAAGAGGCCGCTCGAAGTTTATTGACAGAATGAAGAAGTCTGGAACAGTATTAAGAAGTAGACTTCAGGGAGCACAGCTGGGTAAAGGCTTGCAATTGAAGACAAGAACAAGAATATGACATCCATAGTAAGGAAAAAGTAAGTGAAAGACTATGAGTTGCGGGGGAAGGTGCTATCCAGCAGAGCCAACATTTTTCACTAAGTGACAAATCTTGATGACCCTTGTCACGTTGACGAGTGTAATTATGTAATGGCTTGTCTTTTGTATAAACACTATTAAGGTTAAAATAGAGATATTAAGGTATTCAGTCTTCATTTGTGAGTTAAAAAGTTCCTGGAGTATATTAAGAACTCTTAGTAAAGATCGTTATTTGAACTCCTGGATATATTTAATTAGATAACAACTGCAACTGTGCTCTGGATTGAAGGAAAACTTCATAATATATAGCCCACCTTTGATGAAATACTTTACAATCACATTGATATTAGAAATGCTGTACTCTCAGACATGGTTATGAGACACCTCAGCTGTTCTGCACAGTATTCTCAGATAATGTCAATGTTATGTTTACAGAAGATCCACTTCCCTAAGAAGCAAGTACTGTCAGAACTTCTCAGTTATCACAGATGATATACAAGACTCATACCTGTCAGTGCCTCCGCTGCCTCATTGCCACGTGAATAAAGATTGTTAGACTTATTAAAATTAGTATAAGGCAACACTTCAATAATGCCACTCACTTTGCAATAGGAAGTAAAGAAAGCAGAAGGCGGAAGGTGACTTCTATTTCATTTAAAAATGTTTTCTAATGCTGCTTTTTTTTTTTTTTTAGTTAAATGCTGTTATTTAGACACTGCTCCCATTCTATTTGTGGACTGTCCCATCCTTGGCAGGACTCATTTTCTAGGACCCACCATTGTCTCTCAGCAAAAAGGATTTCCCAGGGATTCTAGCCTGTAAAAGAGACTAAGAGCAAAATGAGCAGGTAATACAAATTTGTGAGGATTTGCAGAGGCATTCCAAACTGGAATTAATTTGCATTTTGTACGAACAGGTTTTTTTATTTGCAGTAAACACAAGTCCTTAATTTAATCAATAAACGTATGATTGGAAGATCCTGAAGTTTAAAACATCTAGGAAGAAAGTAGTTAGAAAACAGAAGTAAACATGTGATCTGTATTATTATTATTATTATTGGTCTCATTAAAAATTTAAAGTATGTTTAGTAAAATGCCCATAAAATGAATGCTTCCTAAAATTTTCTGACAGACTTAAAAACGCTTTGACTTGCAAGAAAGGTATTCATATCTAGGAGTATCCTGTACTATGCAGCTATGAATGTAAATTTAGTGTTGTTGAAGGGAGGGGAAAACTCGATTATTTCAGCTGCGTGCAACAAGGAAGTTCTACTTTACTGAAGTAGGCTTCCCTAAAAAATAATTGAGAATAAATAAAAAAATAAATAAATAAAAGGTCACATGAGGAAATAGATGGAGAGTCCATCTTTTAACAACTGCAGGGGAAAGGTTAAAAGAGATTTCCAATACAAGTCTGTCATGAGGCTTCAGGCTACAGAGCTAGAACCCCAAATGAGGTAAATTACTGGAGCACCTAAGGAAGATCCCTTTCATCAGCCACCACGTAGGAATACACTTTCTTGTTTTATGCTTTTCTTTCGCAGCTGTGCTTCCAATGCCATAATCCAACCTTTAGCTTTTTGCTTTAGAATGTATATGAACAAAATGGAAACAGAAGGTTTAAGATGATTTAGGTGACTGACAGACATTAATCATACTGTTTTCATAGCAAGAAAGAGATTCCAAATAGAGCATCAATACACGTAAACACGGTGGAGATTTATCTTGCAATCCAAATTCAGAGGTATGAACTAAAGATACGGTAATGGATGTGCATTTTTCTTTACATTCCAATTGTCTTTATTAGGAGTTAGATAGCATCAAGTGCCAAGAAAAAGTCAGTGTGACTCAAAACTACCGGTGTCACTACTGGGTTGACATTTTTGGCAAGCACCAAGTAACTGCTTACAGGTGAGCCTATCAAAGTATCATAGATGCCTCTGGCAAATAAAAGGTCAATACTCAGCTACCACTGAGTGCACCCAAAGAAGCTGGCATTTGCAATTGGCCTTATCTATTTCTTCATGCCAGAAGGAGGAAACCACATTTTTGAGTCTTTCGGAATTGAAGTCTCTGTTTGATTGCAGAACAAGACTCTTAGTAATTGCTTACCTCATTTGATTTTGACCGCTGGGGAAGCAAGGGTTTGACAAAAGAAACGTAGTATTCGCTCACCCTTAGTGAAGAATGAGTTTCATATTATAAACATATATAGTTCGAAATAGAACATGAAATATTCTAAGTGTTATTAGAGCATATGTAAAGGAGCAATAGTAACTATTAGTAAACCTTTGGCAAAAAACGTGTCTTTGGAAAGCAGTACTGAACTTTTCGTACTTTGCTGTGCAATAAAGTACTGTCATGAACAGCATCTATTACTGATATAATTGTAGCAAGCTAAGAAGATGAAATTAGAAGCATTATGAAGCTAAATACTCTCAATATTTAAATGGTCATTAAGTTTAAATGGATTTTAGTGTGTGTGTGGAAAGTGTTGTTCTTTAAGTATCTAAGGATCTACACAGAACTGAAACAGCTGCTTGCAATAGCTTGCTTGGAAAGAAGCAGACAGGGCATTTTTCACAAACATAGCTCACTCTGGCAAGGAGGGCCCAGAGAAAGGAGCTTCGGCTGTATCGTGAAACGCTGTCTGCCCCCAGCGATAGCCTGGCTTGGCAACACCTTGTCTACCAATGGTTCTATCAGCAATGGGGACTGCCAGGATAAAAGGGGAAAATAGCGAGATGAGGACCTATGACAAAACTACAACAAGTAAGTGAAGGTAAAGGCTCCTTTTCCCCTTAGTGAGCATTTCCTCTGACTGTTTAATACACATTGTCATATATGCTTATGGCTACTGTAATTCTAAGATGGCAATACTTAAAATGGTTTTAAAT
The DNA here is from genome assembly GCA_013401315.1 of Balaeniceps rex. NCBI lineage: Eukaryota > Metazoa > Chordata > Aves > Pelecaniformes > Balaenicipitidae > Balaeniceps > Balaeniceps rex. The sequence continues at coordinate 13,874 of VYZW01060246.1, forward strand.
GCAATCTTGTGTTACCTCCTAATAGATACATGTATATAACTTTCTGCACCAGAAACTGAAACTATTTAGAAACAATACTAACCTCTAAAGCAAATACTCATTCTGAAAGTCAACCGATTCTTTCTCTTCGCTCCATGCATGCATACTTCCTATTATCATACATGCTTCCGGTTTAAGTAACAATTGATTTCTGGCAATATCTAAGAGCTGTGGAACAATTCATCACTATCTCCTCCTAGCATTCAAAGAACAAAAGAAAAGGAAAATTGGGAGTGGCAGAAAGGAGGGAAGAAAACACCCTATAGTCTAGCAGTGACTCTTGTTCCTATTTCTTGATTACAAGCTACACTGCTTATCATACCTAAAGACACTTCCTTTTAGAAGCTGAATTTTGGTTAACGACCTCTTTAGAAAAAAACTATGTAAGCACACTAACTGCCAAAGATCTTGTCATACTCCACACTTGGAACTGCTGCTCCCCGTTCAGGTTAATGAAGCATATTAAACCATTGAGGCATGCACTGCACTAACAACCGTGGCGGTTATCTTCCCGTAACTGATCTAAAATAGAGAGACCTTTCTAAATCTTGTTACATGTTTTGCACGCTTGGGTTTTGTTCTCTCAGAGTAAGGAGGAAAAAAATCCCCCAAACAATGCCTGTGTCTTAGTTCAGAACAGCCAGTTCTTATGCAAACACTTAAATTCAACAATGTGCTAACATCTAAGGGTATTTAAGCACCTTTCCAGGTAAGGATGCCTTCCTGAATTTGTGCACGATCTTCAAATATTTTTTTTTATAGCATTACAGCACAGAATTATTTGTGTCTCCCAGCAGGTTAGAGTCAGCCAAGAAAAACTACCATGAACTCAGAAGCCTCTTCACCTGCAAAGGATACTTTTACCCATTATGTTTAATGTTCGTCAGAACTGAGGTAGCTTCGATTGTTGAGCTTTAAGCATAGGACACAGCATGTCTTAATGCATATCTTAAATCTTCAGGAGCCTCTGAAGTCAGTCCGTGCTGAGGTTGGTTTATTTTACACAGTTGAAAAGGGAAGGTTAAGTGAGCAGGTTAAGAAGTTTCCAATTGTTTCTACTCATCTGTCCTGTCCGTGCTCTGAAGGCAACTGGGCAGCAGGGGCTATTGCTATGGCGGANAGGCAGGCTGTCTTGCTCCTTGCCACTTGAGTGGTTTGGATGAAACATGAAGACACGCAGGCTTAACTCCATGGTGTGCCTTTTCAGCTGAACAGGGGCTGTGAGATTGCTCTGAAGGCAACTGGGCAGCAGGGGCTATTGCTATGGCGGATGGCGGAGGCTACAAGTAGGAGGACAAAGATTGATTTCAGCCAGGCACTATTCTCAGCCAGCCAGCTGAAACGTTTGCTGGGCTGTGATGCAGCAGTATTGAACATGGTAAGCCAAAGCACGGGGCTTAACATGCAGCGAGGACTCTCCCACCACGTTTTTATAGCTCTCTACGCAGGCATCTAAGCAAGCAGAGGAACCAGGCAGCAGTATGTTCTGCCAGTGTGTCTACTTGTCTTTGACGGTATCGACATCAGGAGCTCCCAGACAGTGGAGGCCAGCGGAGGGACACTGCATTAACGCAGAGACATCAAAGAAAAGCAGTGTGCCAGCAATTTGGGGGGGAAGTTAGGGTTCCTCTGTGCCCATACAGAGGATGGGAATCAGAATCGCTTTCCAGTATTAAAACAAACAAACAAACAACTTACAAAGTTAAAGGCAGATCAAAGTTAATAACTGAATTTTAAAAACACATTCAATTGTATAATGAACACGGACTCGCTATTGGGTTTGGCATAGAATACTTGTTACTGAACCATTTACATACTGTATCTAACTGAAAATAGATAAGCAAAGTTGTTTCAAAGAAAATACAACTTAAGTTCTAATATTATTTTCTTAAATGTTGGCAAACAATCCTCATTTTATATCTGAGTCTTTTCCTACATTAGAATGTAGTGAAAAGGGATCTTGAAACATTCAGTCCGAACATCGCTACACAGGAAAGCAATAGTATTAAAACAAGTGGAAAAATGTATAAATTGAATGGCTATTGCATGGTGTTTGCTCATAACTGGTATACTTTGGTTTTAACATAGTAATGTTAGTAGCAGTGGAAAATTCTGATTTGAATATGGCCTTTATCAGATAAATAAAAAGTACTCATTCACTTCAAGCAATGGTTATTGCTTCGTTCTGGTTAGTATTTTAAATATTTTTACTGTTCTGCCTGATGTAGCAACAATCACTCATTTATACACACATTTAATTAAATGCCTAGCCACTAACTAAAGTATTTCTGGATAAAACTGTGTTCCTCAAGACTCAGTGTGCGACGTTAGGAAAGCATGAAGGTCATGTGTTTACATTTGTTTAAGTACAGGTTGTGATGAGACACTGCACAGCAAACAAAGAGAGGTCTGAAATGTTCCCTATCCCTTTCTCTATGAAAACCAACAGTAACTAGTCTCATTTTGTACCGGAATCTTTATAGGATTTATGACTCAGTTCCTCTACTTTTGAGGACAAGGCAGCCACTATTCCGCCTGAAGTAACTGCAAGAAGCAGCAGACTCTTAGTTCGGCAAGTTACACATTTAGAAGCCAGTAAAACTATACAGCTTTTCTAAGTCTTGGATATGAATTTTGATATAAAATTTGGGATCAGTATATACTAAGTCTTAAGCCCCATCCGAGGTTGCTGTATGAGGTTTTTTTAACACCTAAATGCAGAACTATGCAGAGAAACTGAGTAAGCAATCGGTGGACTGGGGAAACTCTTCCCTTACCACACTGTGCATTTCAGCCACATCCTGACTGCGTGTTGGGGCAAAACCTGGACATGCAATAACCTCTGTATGCTCTCAGTTCCACTGGAAGGAGACGTACGCATGAAGGCAAGGAGGAAAGATGTAGCCTACCAGTCAACTGGGACAAGTGGGGAAAATGGTGGTTAAACACAGCCTCACAGGCCTAGAGAAGGAAGGAAAATTGGCTTCTGTGTCTTCATAACTCTGCATAAGCTGTACTGGCTGAAATGAGAATGATGTAATTCAAGATTCCTTATCAAATCTGTCAATTTGCCACTATTTAATCGATGCTTTGAGCCAGAGTGTGCCAGTTGGGTCTGGACAGGAAATCTGCAAAGAACTCCATCACAAATGACAGAATCTCCTGGGGAGCTGCACTTAGGTACACAGCAGGAGCAGTGTTGGCCAAAGCAAAGCATCACATCATGGGCAGAAGATTATTGGAAATCAAAGAAATGTGTAATCAGCTGCTTAGGCTAGCATGTACATTACTACATTTCACCTGCAAAAAAATTACTTTCATCAGAAATACCTTTTTAACCCTTTGTACCCCTTTTCCTGATTAAAAGTTTTGTGAAATAATGAAAAATTTAGTATGTTAAACAATTTGATAAACCTTAAGTATACTTCTGTGAATGCAATTAAGTATGAACGGTTTCTCTCTTCTTCACCCCACCTCAAAGGAATAACTACAGAAATCCAGGTTTCACAATGTTTGACTCAACATGTATATATCAACATACTTAAGTCCTTGTGACAGCATATTTTATCATCAATTTCTCCTAACTTCCAGACAAAGCCTAGTTTTAATTTACTTGGATAAAGTATCCCACAGATTTAGCTGAAGAGGGCAGCAAGATGCTACAAATCAATTCAAAGAGATCTAATCCTGTAACCCTTACAAGCAACATGAAGAAGCGCTGCCATGTGAGATGATCTGATTTACCTCATTGCTGTGACTTCTAAAAAATTCATTGTTATTCAGCCAAGACACCAAAGTTTTTTTTTATTCAAGAATAGTCTTTCCTCTGAAGAAGCTTTATGTAAGTTCACAATGAGTTTATAACGCACTCTCGCCTTCTCCTTTACTGTTTGTCAAGACTTGCTACCTCCTTACGTTTACTTTCGTATTTTTGTGTACCTGTGATATTTCTTGCCGATTAATATTTACACAGAAAACAGTAGCTAAAACTGTGTAAGAAAAATCACTACCTATATTGTAAGTTGTATACTACTTTCCATAACTACAGATCTATATGAAGAGTATTTATATGAGAGCAAATACTTTTGGTTAGGTGAATTAACAAGTGCATTGTAACTCAGTCACACAACAGTAGGAGCATCTGCATCGTCCTGACAACAGCCTTTCCTATCCCCAGATGCAAACTATTTGCTTCAGACAGGTTTTGCTTGGGGCCTGGGGCGGGACCAAAAAGCTCACGGCAAAACCATGCAGGAGGTGGAACAGGTATTGCTACAGCAGTCCATCTGATTACTTGCTAATAGCAGCCTGTGTTTGCAAGCACTCTAGAGGATGCTGAAGGAATCACCATGCAAGTTTAGACAGACAGTATCAGGCTTTGCTGAAGATCTGGTGATTACCAGTTGTCTCCATAATTACTTTTATCTCTTTTTTTTATTGGCCACAAAAATATCAGCCTATTTAAAATGAAACCTCTGCTCATATTTATAAAGCAACGGAAAAAGTGACTATGAAAACGTCTTTGTAAGGATAGTTAAAATGTATATAATATTACCCACAATAGCTGAAGTCTAGTGACTTTGGTAGATTCTGAACTTTCATTTTTAAGTGCATGAGTGATGCAGGAGCATCTTCCCTGCCATGCCAGTTCCAGTTACCTGTATTCGAGTTAAGTCTCACAGCTGCAAGTCAACACTCAGGCTGCACTGGGTAGTTAGAAGCAGTACCAAACAGCCGATTATTTACTGCTGTCATTGACAGCAAACACATTTCAACTCAAATCTCTCAAGCTAGCTAGCCCCTTAGTATAAGGCATTTAAAGGTCGCTAGCTTAAGCTATCGATTTTTATTTGCACAGAAACAGGGACAGAGCCAATGCCCGATTTACACGTCAAGATAACACTCAAGGGCTGAAAGGTTCTGAGACTGCAGACAAACTGAACAATATTTTACAGGGCTATTATATACTTTTCATATTATGAAAGTACTTAAGACCACTAGTCTTGAGCTAGGATGCCCTGTCCTAGTTGTACAACAAACAAAAAAGATTATTTGCTACCCCAACATCAGTACAATCCAAGAAGCAATAACTGGATAAAAACCAGAGGGAATACTAGAGACTACTGCTGCTTAGTGCGATATGCTGTAGTCAAAGATCAGGAGCAGCCTAAACACTTTAATGGGCAAAGCAGAGAAGGAAACTGAAGCAAGTGGAGATTTAACAAATGTGTGGAAGAAAATAAGCCAGAGAAGAACATTTGACAAACGAGTGAAAGAGATGGGAGCTGACAAGCTGAGACAGTACTTGACCTCTCAGTAACAGGTCGGATAAGTGAAAAGGGCATTAGAAAACACTCATCGCAGTTTGAGATGCAAGAAGAGTGGGAGCTCCTGTAGTGCTCCAGGCATGTCAGTGGAGAGGCAAGTTCACAGCACAGAAGGGAAGAGGAGAGGTTTAACAATATCTAAGCAGAGGTATCTGCCTGTTTTCAGAGAAGATGACTAATTTCAAAACACCTTCTTAAATAGATACTCTGTGACAACAATAGAGCATTAGTTAGTTTGCTCCCAATGGTTCTCTCTCTGTGGAAAAGGGTAACAACATATGGCTGTTCTTGGGGTTTTTTAGATGGGTAGAAGGCTTCTGTCTTTTAATACCACTCAGGAGCAAAGACTATCTTTCCAGCGAAATAAACTTAATACAAAGTCATTCACCATGCACTGTTACCTCCTCCTTTAGTTACTAGTATCAACTGTTTTATTTACACATTTGTGACATTTTCCAAGCTTAAGAGAGAATGTGTCTCTGAACACTACATATTTACATTTGTAAGGGTTAAAAGTTTGTTAAGAAAACAGGTGCTAGTAATAATAATTAGGAAAATGATACCATCTAAGAGGAATTAGTTACTCTGTTTACTGTGGAGGAGGAGACAACTGTGGAAAGAGAAAAGTTAAAACAACACATACACATATATACCACAACACATATTACACCTCCCCCCAAAAAACCCCAACAAAAAAAACCCCAAAGCAAAACACCCCAGCACAGAACGCCAACAGAGAAAGGCCAAAAAGAAAGCGGAATGGAAATGGAATTTCAGTAACGAAGAGTCACAAAACACGAGTCACAAGATTATACGGTGATAGGGACAGTAACTGCCGATGGGACAAACGCTTTCATTCTATCATCTCTTGGATCTTAGTTTCTAAAGACACACCCTGCTTTTACTTTTGTTTCTCCTTCCCCACTCTTATCAGGATTGCCACCCAGGAAAGTGTCAAGTGTTGTAAGATAAACAACCATATAGTTGACAAAATGATAAAGGCCAACAGTATCAGCACTGTCTCGACTCTATTCAATATTCCATTGTGGGGCCAAGATCTCTACTGCCACTTCTATTTGTTACAGAAACAATTAATATAAATAAATTAACAGCTAGTCGGAGTTCTGTGTTCACCCCAGAAATTACTAATTGGCTTATTCTAATTCTTCTGCATCTATGAACCCAGACCTTTTGTAAAGGTGTATACAGGAAGCACTTAAAGATCCACTCTCTCTCCCTCACCCCAAACAAACGGTCACATAACAAGCCACGTCTGCAGGCCTCAGAGGTACTATTTGGAGAGATCCAATTTATTTTCAGAAAATAGCATCAGTTTTATCTTTCCTGTGTAGGCTCAGAGAATCTTAGACACAGCTTTCCATACCTCTATCTAACATGTGCCACCTACATAACCTATTAAAAAGACATTTTGTAATTTTAAAGTTTATAAATAAATAAAAATATAAAAGCTCACTTATTTTTTCTCTGGATTGAACATTGCGTTCTGGTGCTGGAAACACGTGCGTGGAAAAGTGACTGTACACGAGGCACAAATACAACTGCAGAATGGATAATGCTACTTTGTCCTCCCTGAGTGATACTAAAAACAAAACCACAGGACGGCAATCACCTTTAGACGTGTTCTTTCCATCCTAATGCAGGATGCTCGTTAGTAACTTTTACTAAAATTGTTTCTTAAATTTGGGGTTTTGGGGCTTTTTAATGGGACAGGTTTGACCCAAGGATCCAATCCTGCAAGCTGTTACGCAAGCTTGTAGCTCGGTGCGCATAAGCCGTGACCCTGGGGAACAGGCGAGCCCTGCACCCTTAAACCCCACGCGGGGCCAAGCCTCCCAGTCGCGCCCGGGCCCTTCTCCCTGCAACGCGCCCGCTGCCGTGCGAGCCAGGCGGGGCACCGAGCCGAGGGCTGGCGGGGCCCTTGCCGAGCGGGCTGTTGGGGAGCGCCCCGTCCCAGACCGACGTCCCGACCCGGGAGGCCGAGCCGCGGAGCGCGGGCACCGGCTCTGCGCCCCACGCCGGCAGCGCAGCCGTTACCGGTCCCCCTTTCGCGGGGGGCCGGAGCCCCTGGAAGGGCAGGGGCGCTGACGCGCTGCCGCTCGCCGGGACGGCCCCGCTCCCTCCGGTGCCGCCGCCCCG
>VYZW01060246.1:21623-35261 GCA_013401315.1 Balaeniceps rex
CCGGCGGGGCCGGCGTGCCCCGGGTCCCCTCGAGGCCGAGCAGCCGTGCCCGCGCGCTTCACGGCGGCGGCACCGCTCCCCCCGCCTCCGGGCCCTCCCACTGGAGACATCGGTCTCGTGTCTCGGAGTGCCCACGCCAAGTCCCGCTGCGAAGCCGAAAGCTTAGGCAGAGCCCTCCCCCGACGTTAGCCTCCCGATGTCAGGACCCACGCTGAAAAACCTCTTGACCGCGGCAAGTAGAGGCTGTATTTTTACAGCAAAAACCGTCTGGGCTGAGCACTTAGGCAGGCACTGTTCAGCCCGAGTCACAACATCGTGATGGTTATGAGTATTTTGTTCATTTAAAGCCAACAGTGCATTTGTTTGCATAGTGCTTAAAAGATTTTATCAGGAAGGCAAGCTCTAGTGTACAATTAAGACGTGCATTTAGCATAGTCAGATAAAGAAACAAAGCTTTTCAGTTAACCTTTAAAGCAGGGAAAGCAGCTGCAAAACCTAACCTGATGAAATTCCGATGTACGCTGCTAAAGGTATTTTAGCTCTGCCATCGTGCCCTGCTCCACCCATGTGCCTTCGCACTGTGGCAGGCACACCTCTTTTCCTTCTTAGGTCCGCAACAATCCATAAGCAAATGAAAAATCAGTCACTAATTCTAAACAAGCACATCTTCCACAACATAGTTTATAAAAGGAAGGAAAAAAATCTTTTTACAGAGCTTCCCAGAATCTGTTACAAGGACACAGTTTTAACAGAACCACCTATGTTTTATGAGAAAAAAGGTCCTCGTTTTCACACCTGAACAGCAGGGAGTCGGTGGCTTTCACTTTGACATGTTCACTACCTGCTCACAAATCTACACCACCACCTCCATTCCCAACCTGCGATAAAGAAAATACGGTTTCCCATTCTGTGTTGCGAAGATCTAAAGGACAACTTCAGAAATCATACAGGACTTGGTCAGCAATAAAAGGAGCAAGCTGATTGCTATCCAATCTGTTACCTATTTCCTTATACTAGCATATATAACTTACCACTTTATTTACCCAAAGGATACAGTATTTTATATCATTCGGTTTATAAAAATATGCTTGCATTATTAATACAATATCTCTTCCCTCCTTTTCTCTATTTGTTTACTTAAGAACCGCATCTCATCTTATACCAAAACCCTAAATCATTTGGAATAGCGTTGTGTAAAGCCAACCAAAACCCTACAACACTGGTGTCCAGACACAAGCATGCTGGAGTCCGAATGTGAATGCTGCCTTCATGTGCCACTCTTTATATGTGCCAACAGTATAACTATGTCCTGTTTTGAAAGTTAGACTCCCCAAATTGTACATTGCTGCTCTTGCGAGGCTTGTGTAACCTTCCCGTGTTTGAACGATGGTATGATGGGTTTACTTCTCTGTTTACTAATTACTTTGAATTATAAATGTTATTATTCATTAATAATGCAGGAGAGTGCTAGTAGCCTGCATCAGTATACAAATGGAGAACTAAAAATCCTAACAGATGGAGAACTAAAAATATGGTTCCATGAATCACCGTGAAACCTCAGCGTCACTATTCCTGATCTGTACTCATTCACTCTAAACTTTCCTCTTCCTTCTGACTGTATCTTTGATATTTTTACTGATGAATCTTCTTTAAGCTACACTTTGAGTATGTATTTGTAATTGTTCATATTAACCAATGTGATTACAACTCAATCCTCTTACGCTGTTGCCTCCTCATCACCATTTCCCTCTCCAAGTTAACAAACTAAACGCTCAAGGCACTACTTTCAATGGCGGATCAATGTAGATTTTGGCACATTTGCAGTAAAATAGAGATTTAGAACTAAGAGGAGCAAATAAACATTGTATATGTCACATGTAATGACTAAAATGCCTTTTAATTGACTGGCCAGTGTTTTATGTGTTACAAAGCCAAAGTGAACATGTAAATGATGTGGTCAAGAAGGAAGGCTACTGAAGATAAGAATAACAGAAATCTAACACACACTTAATTTTAGCTTATTTTCAGAGCCAGCAAGAAAACCCCCCCCAACCATCATATATTTCCAGAAACTAGTAACAAACCTACGCACTGTACAGGGAACGTTTGTGGAGACTGCCACTGAATGCATTAGATGTTATTTAGTAAGGCTGACTCTAAAGCGGATGCAGTTACTCAGCCATGCTGAGTTGTGGTGATCATTGACTTAACGCTGACTTCCTAGACTAGCGCATTAACTTATGATGAGTTAGTGCATTAACTGTTCCTCAAAAAAAAAAAAAAATCAAAATACCTAATCACTGAAAATGTCATGAACTTCCACTGCCTTGGGACCTACCGGCAAATAGGCCCTCTTACTTGCTTCATGCTTTCCTAGTATCTCCTTCCCAGTGCTCTCTTTGTATGGTATTTCCTGTAGTCAAGAACTACATACAACTGGAGTAAGATACGCAGGGTTTTTTGAGGGGTTAAACATTTCGGACCAGTTCTACCTCCCAACAGCAGACTTTCTGCATTTTTGGCAAACTGATTACCTTTAAAATACTGTATAGAACATGTTGCTGAGTAATCTCTAATACTTACATGAAGCAAGTCATTCGACGGATGAGTTCCATCGAGGCAGCTTACCTGCAAGAAAGAGTTTCTAGGCTTGTCCTTGTGCTTTGTAACTGAATGTCTTTTCTTGCTAAGATGATTGTCTCACATTTTCGATACTGTTTTCACACATCTGTGTGTAAGCAAGAGTAGAGATAACAAAGATTAAAATAAATATTTGACAAAATGCAGGCTCGTGGGTGAAACAAGTAATGGATTATTTTGCGTGTGGATTGCAGCTGTCCTTCATCCACAAGGGTACACGAACAAAGAATAACTACCAGAAACAATAGGTAATAGTCACTGCCATGGGAAGTTTTTTGGCTGTGTAGAGATCCAACTGATATTGCTGGTTAAAGTTCCCTTTTATTTGACCGGCTGTCACCTAAGAAATGTAATTTTAAAAGGTAAACGGTAGGTCATTATCTTTCTTTCAACTGAAGTCTGTGAAGGTAATGCTGGAAGGCAACTACTGAACACAAGGAGCGGAAGCTGGAACTTTTTTTCTTAAACTACTGCTTTGTATTTTTTGACTGTCCTAATATAATTTATGAATTGACTGAACATGATGATACAGAAGCATCTTGCATGATTCAAGTACTAAGATTTGTGTAAAATCAAACACGCTCGCTGCTGGATCATTCAGTTCTGTGAAGAACCCAATAAGTCAAGTGTTTACACTTGTTTGCCATACACTGGAAAAGATGATCAAGTTTGGAACCTAAAGAGAAATTAACGCACCTGAAATTACCAATTATGATCACCTTTATCTCCTGCCTTATTTACAGTAAATAAGCTCTATATCTTTTAAATAACAAGTTATAAAAAGCTGGGGGAAAAAAGTCAAAACCACATGCTTTAATATTTTTAAATAAATGCAATTGGTTACAGATTTTACTTTAAAATACAGATTTAAGTAAAGAAAACATTGTATGAGAAAAAAAAGTATAAGCGAGATTAAAACTCGTATCTTTTAAACTCTAACATTTCAGAAGTGCTTTAAAACAAGACCTTAAAAATTTTCAAGCTTACCTCAACAAGTCTATTTATAATGCAGAGTTATTACTGTAAAATACACAAAGTATTTTGCAATGTATTGTCAACACCGGATACTCTACACATCAGTCCTGGAGTCTGGAAGCAAAGAGAACTGACTGAGAAAACAACAATTGTGTGCTGTGTGTATTTATTGTTACAGTAAAGTTTAAGACTGTCATAAACCAAAAAAGGAAGTGGAACAAATTCCAACACCTGTAGTAGAAGTTGTTACTTTGGTTCTTAACAATCCATACAAAAAGGATTTTCTATTTAAGTATAAATGACAGAAAAAAATTAGTCATATTGATATGAAGCTATTTAATCAATTAAAAGACGCAACGGAAAGTGAAACTCTTGAAGCAGTAGGAAGGTTTTATTTTGGTATACATCAACAAAAATCTCATCACCTAGAAATTTCCCTGCGTTGTTTGCACAGACCCACACTTTAAGGATGCACCTGCTGGGCTTTCTAAGCAACGCCAGTAGCTCATGTTCCTAACGAACTATCTCAGAGCAAGCCATGCATGAGCATAAAGACTGACAGTAAGGGCCCGACCACCCTTCCATTTCTTCATGTTGTTACAACTGCTCCGCCTTCCCAACATCATGCTGTAACACCCCGCTGCTGCTGAAGCCAGGATTCTCCCGACGACAAGCTTTCAGCCTAGCTGTGTTTAAATACCGCAGCAGCAGCGCTCTGCCAAATCATCAGATGGGAGGTGTAGCGCAATCTTTTTTTCCTGATCTGGATTATTTGCTCAGAGTTGTTTCCCATACAAGTTAGGTGGGAGCTGTAGCTTACACAGGTCCTGCAACGCAGACAAATTTCTTTCTTCCAATTTCTTTTATCAGTTCTTATAACCCCAGTCAGCAACCAAACACCACACAGCCGCTCGCTCACCCTCCCCACCCCGGTGGGATGGGGGAGAGAATAGGAAAAAAAGTAAAACCTGTGGGTTGAGATAAAGGCAGTTTAATAGGACAGCAGAGGAAGAGAAAGTAATAATAATGATACAATAATATACAAAACAAGTGATGCACAATGCAATTGCTCACCACCTGCTGACTGATGCCCAGCCAGTCCCTGAGCAGCGATCGCTGCCCCCCGGCCAACTCCCCCCAGTTTATATACTGAGCATGGCGTCATATGGTACGGAATACCCCTTTGGCCAGTTTGGGTCAGCTGTCCTGGCTGTGCCCCCTCCCAGCTTCTTGTGCACCTGGCAGAGCATGGGAAGCTGAAAAGTCCTTGACTGGTGTAAGCACCACCTAGCAACAACTAAAACATCAGTGTGTTATCGGCATTATTCTCATCCTAAATCCAAAACACAGCACTATGCCAGCTACTAGGAAGAAAATTAATTCTATCCCAGCTGAAACCAGGACAACCTTTGATATTTTTTCAAGATATTTTCTGGGTCTTGGACTGACTTATATGTGGGTAATATGATAGAACCATCCTGACACCAAGTAAGAATACTTTTTAATATAGATAAATATTTTCTAGTTTATTTTCACCCAGTAGCACTCCAATGCTTTAAGAGTCAGATTACTCACTTCAAAAGTTGCACTGGAAGAAATTACCACCTGCTGCCTCTTAACATGCACCATCTCTCCTCATAGTTTTTAAGAGCACGAATCAGATCTGCAAACAAGTGAAGTTCACATATCAATGATTCCCCCACATGAAACTCTGCACACCTACAAGTTTAAAATCCAAAGGGAGGATGCCAAATGTCTTGGTCCACCCTCTGAAATCCTCTGTGGGACACAGCCCACCGGACCTGCTGTGTGGCTTTTGATTCTGTGTAAAAGCTACTTCGATTTCCTCACATGAAAAAATATATCAGAATGTGGCCAAGCAAGTCTGTCAGGTCCCTTTCAACCCTCCAAATTTAGCATACAATTGAAAGGAATAGGAGTTCCTGCTGCTGTCCTCAAAGGAACTGCTCAACCCATATTTACTGAAATAATCCTTAATTATAATACAATGGAAGTACTGACCGGAACTAAATGAAACACTTAGGCTGAATCTCTGTTCAGCAAAGCATTCCTCCTTAAAAGCATCTAGCCCAACTAAATTCGTAACATCTTTCTGATTAGCGTTGCCTTCAGCTATAGCAGAGGCAAGGAACAAGTCTTCAAGCAGAGTTTCGTAAACACTTAAACAAGCACAAGCGCTCCCCAACTTGGGGATGCTTGTTGGGATGCTCCCAAAGGCATCCTGAATGAGTTGAATGCGTTAATTAGCGAGATGGTACACCAATTTTTGGCCCAGGTACGAGCTGGGCTGCCTGTGCCAACTCCCTGGTTAGCATCTGGGTCAGCCCCAAAGCGAGCGCGGTGCGTCCTGGCTGGCAGGCCTGCGCAGGGCACAGCTGACGGACTGACGTGTCGGGCGAGGGCCTCTGCGCCAGTACCTAGGGAGGCACACCCGTCACCTTGGCCTGTGCCTCCCACATCGGACCAGCAGCCAAAGCCTCCGGGCTCTTGGGGCCAGAGGCGGCTTTACCCGAGCTGGGCCGCCCGCTCGCACAGGGCGCAAGCCAGCCCAAGGCAGCACTTGGGTGCCCGCTCTCCCATAGCCCTTTGCCCGGAGCTAAGCGCGCCTGGAAGGGAAAGGCGCTTGCAAAGGGAAGACAGCTACACCCGCCAGCGGCTGCCCTGCCCGGGGCTCCCCCCGGCTCTCAGCGGGGTAGGCAGCCGCGCCATGACAGCCTCAAGAGGGGGAGTGCTCCCCCGCCACGGAGCAGCAGCAGCAGCAGGCTGCGCCGGCGGGGCCGGAGCCTCCGCCGCCAAGGCGGGGTGGCAGGCGGCAGGGCGGGCGCTGCCAGCTGAGGGAATGGAACCGGGCGGCCGGCGCCCCGCGCCGTTACGGCCCTCCGAGGGGCGCGCGGCACGGCCGGTAACGGCCACCGGGACGGGGACGGCCCCTCCCAAGCGGCACTTCCATCCGGCCCCGCCCCGCCATCACTTCCAGGTCGGGGAAGGCGGGAGGCGGCTTCCGGCGGCAGGGCGCGGGGGGCGGCCGGGCGCCCCTAGGTCGCCGCCACGGTGGGTGCGGGGCCGCCGCGCTCGGCACTGCCGGGGCAGATGCTCGCTCCCTCCCCTCGCCGCCGGGGGGCGGGAGGGGCCTGCCGGCCGCAGCCCAGTGGCTGCCCGGCCTCGCGGGAGGCGCTGGCCGTTAACGGCTCAGGAGGGCGGCGCAGGGCTGAGGGACACCTGGCCTGGGTGGGAGGCGGCGATGGCGCTGGGGCTGCCCCCCCAGGAGGAGGTTGTCTTCGGGCGGCGATGGCGGCTGGCGGTAGCGGGGCGGGGAGGCCGGTCGCGCAGGGGGCCGCCGCGACCCTCCTGCTGACGCGGGGCTTTCTTCCCGCAGAAGATGTTGGTGTACTTGTGGGGGTTCCTGTACAGCAACTACTTTCGGTTTTGGCTGAAGTGGATCCTGAGGCTGCTGACTCGGAAATGCGAACTGCAGCGTCTCTTTGATGGCTCGAAGGCAGGCGCGCAGCGGACGCTGAGCATAGGTAATGAAGGATGCCAAACCAGGGGACTGGTTTAGATCCTTAGAAACGTCGTGAAAAGCAATCGTTGGAAACCAGTACCTGCCCCGAGTACAGTGTGCAGCCCCTGGATCATGTTTTCACCGCTCCCTTCTTCCTGGCTATTCCACGAGAATTTTAAATCAGAATCCCAGATCTAGTTTCCTTGCCTGCATGCTAAGGTAATTCCAGTTAGCTTCAAACAGTGAATCAGAAATCTTCCCATCACTTTGTGTGTTTTTACTTTCCTGTTGTTAAAAAAGCCACACAGAACAGACCTGAATGCATTTTGGAGGGTGAGGGAGGAAGTGTGATTAAACGCACAATTCTGCTTGATGCAGAATTTTGATCTGAAATAGTAGTTTAAGAAACTACTTACAGTTTTTGCCATTTTAATAATAGCTTGAGGAAATGACTTTGCTTCCTTATTCTTCAGTAATAAACGCACAAACATGTCTAAGAATGGAAAAATATCAAGAGATATTTTTGTCTTGACACCTTTTCAGATTTGTTTTTGTACATATAATTGATCGCTGTTTTAAAAAAATCCGAGTCTCTTTTCAGCATTGTACTCAAGGATTATAAAAAAAATCTATGTAAGTTAAGACTTTCAGTTACCTGATACCTGTTGATTTTAAGGTTGAGTGATTTTTAATACTCAAGGATTATAAAAAAAATCTATGTAAGTTAAGACTTTCAGTTACCTGATACCTGTTGATTTTAAGGTTGAGTGATTTTTGATTAATTACTTGCGTAAAAGGGATGCAAAATTTTATAATACTTACATGCCACAAGAACACCTATTGTCAATTATTTAAAACAATTCAGTTCAATTTAACTGTGACATTTACTTTTTTTGTATTGCAGAACATTCACTGGAATCATCAAAGAATAAGGTAAAAGATACTAGAGATTAAACTGTAATAAAACCTTCTTTCAGAGACAGATCCCAGAAAAGAACATGTGCATTTACTTTTTGAGCGTGGAGGAAAGTAGAGGAATAAAAGGCAGAGAGAACAGCATTTTGGGTTCTGTATACTAGGGTTGGTCAAGGTTTCTCAAAAATTAATCCCATGTCCCTTCAAATGTTTGTTTCCATCTCTCCAAAAGATTACCTGCTCTTTAGCAGCAAGTCAGACAAGTCCTTATACAGAGCTTCTGTTCTTGGAGAGGGTCAGTTCTCCCTGTCACAACAATCTCTCTTGCTGTTTTTGTAGAAACCAGAAGTGTGATATAGATAAACGATACGGATAAAGCAATTAAATGTCGTATATACAATAGTGCCTAGAATTGTTGAAAGAAATGTAATGCAAGTTTGCAGGTAGGAGTTTAACTGACAAGCTCATTCCAATTGTTCTGTAGCAGTTAGACATAAGCTAACGCTTTAAACCCTCGAATTTGTATATCTTGAACAAAACTTGTCCTCTTTAGATGGTGAGGTGACTGCATTCTGCCTTTTTCTAGCCGATCACTGCAATGTGATGTTGAGAGAGAATTAGTAACTGCCACAGGCATCTTTGTTGCAGTAGAGCACAGTACGGGTGGGTCTTTTAGCATCTCTTTAATTAAATGATTATATCAAATATATTAATGTTCAGTTTTAAAAGAGTTAGGCTTTTGCTTTACTGAAATGAAGCTGCTTTGGAGTTAGCATGAACTGTATCAAAGAATGCATTGTGACCATAAAAAGTTTAGAAGACGAAGTTAAATTGTTGTGAAGTGATTTTACGTGGGCAGTGTATAATTATCGTTTGTATAGTACTTGCCCTTTTACTCCAGAAGACTGCAGAATAGCAGTATCTTACATTAAGTTCTTTTGTTTCACCCCAGCATTGAAACCTCAGCTTCGTTAGTTCACTGTCTACTAATTCTGAAGCATTAATTTCCTTATTGAAGTTTTATCACTTTTGCTCCTCGATAGCTGTGTTTGTTTCAATGGGATTAGGAAGAACATGTTTCAATTCAGCATTTGAAAGCAAACGAGAACCTAGACTAAGCAACTCTGGGGCTTTTTATCTTTATGGAATTCCTGTGTAAACGTTGTTTACAGTCTCACAAAGTTACAAATTATGCTTTATGTAATTATTGCAGATCTTTTATATGTGATTTGAGCCCATTGTAAACATTTGCAATAAATTGACTGTTCTCCTTTTATAGTAAAGAATAAATACACAGCAGGTATACAGAAGCTGAGAAATAAGAATAAAGTAGATGATAGATTTCTGCATTCCTAATGAAGTCTTTTACTGTGTTAACTTCCTAGGTTTTAAGAAATGCTGTACACGTTGAGGAAGCTGAAGTGGAGAAGTGTGTCAGAGATGTAATGAAAGAAAAGAAAATTGAACAGAAGGATACAGGGTATGTTCGGAACCCAAACATAAGTTCTTCATGGCAAATAATTCTGACTTCTTGGCGTGTTCTTGCAGTTGCTTAATCTGATACAACATTTAGGCCGTTCAGCACAAATCTTTAGAATGAAATTAGAAAATAAGGTATGGTTATGTCGTCTTTAGTTCTAGAAAATAAATTGCAAAGTTTTAATTGACATGGATTTGGGATAACTGCATCTCTATCTTGCAAGTCCCTTCTGTTATGCCTTATTTCCAAGTAATATGATTAGTGCAGAGGTTGATTATCTGAACCATGTAATTGCTTAGATATATTTGAGGGAGTATAGTGGTGCCTGATTAATGTTTGCATTCATCTGCATAAGTAATTGTGAGTGATTGAGGGGAAAAATTGTCAATAGTCAACATTTTAAAGTTTAATGAAATGCTTCTTTGAAGCTGTAGGTATTTCTGACAAAGCTTCACTTTAAGACTTACAAAAAGTTTGGGGGTAGTTGAAGGTACAGAGGTCAGGATGAAATACGGAGTTTTGTTGTGTCATCACAGATTTTAGCTAAATGTTTTTTTTTTCTTCCATAATTTAAGTGAATAGGACCTGACTGTGCAGTATTGGAATTGGCTAGAGTTTTTTTTTTTTTAAGTAGAAATAAGATCCATATAGCAGTATACTTAACCAATATGCTGTAGTTTGAAAGATAAACATAAAGCACTTCCTAATTCTAGTGTTTACATCGCATTAACAGAAGAAAGGTCTTATCTGGTAGTTCAAGCAAGAATTTATGGCTAACTACCTCTTAATAGCTTCTGTGTGGTGTTCTGTTATTATTTCAGGTTTAAGACAAATCTGCATATATCCTTACTGCAGATATCAGGTTATAAAAAACTTTATTTGAATGTGGAAAATCTGAGGAAGGTCCCGTATGATTCGGATAACGAAGAACATGAGGAACAGTTAATTGAGGTGAAAATAATCTTTTAAATACAAAAGCTGTTTGTTTGTTTTTTCCCTCCAAGTCCAACAGCTTGAATGAACTTTATTGGTAGTATTGTTACCAGCTGGCCTCTTTAAAGGTCTTTTCTACTTGTGAACTACTAAGCCATTATAGAAGCAACACATTAAAATACAACATCAAAGCAAAACAAATTAGTAAACTAGAGTTACTTGCACTGGGATTTATATTGTGTGAAATCAGACATAACAACAACACATGAGTAGCAAAATAGTTTTGTAACGGGTCACTGAAGGATCGTAACTAAAAAGGTATTTAACCTTATGCATATGTCTAACTTTGTAAACCAATAATTACTAAATAAAAAAAGACACTAGTGTTTTATTACTGCATCCCAGTCAATGTCAAAGAGGATAGTTTAATGCTGGAAGATAAAAACTATCGGTAATGTATTTTAGGTAACAATAAATAATAGCAAACAAATAATATAATACTGCTTGAGGCTTTTTTAAATAGCTTCTAGTGTGTAAATATATCAGCATGTCATTTTCTTAGCATTTCGTAATTACCTCAACTTGCTATGCAAGTTCCAGCATTGCATTTCAAAATTACCTCAACTTGCTATGCAAGTCCCAACGTTGACATGTTAAGTAAGCGTTCATTGAGAATTTGTATTTCAGTTTGTAGCTGGCCTATCAGAAAATGATGCATAAATTAATTTCTGAAGTGAAACAAATCTTTGTTTCTTTAGTATTGATACAGTGGCTTTGTCCATGAAGGGAAGTTATGGCATTTAATGTTAAATGTAATCATAAAATAAGCCATTGTAGTAGGGTTCCAGATTGCCACTAACAGAACAGCATGCAGATTGTACCCTGTTCCTCGGTGAATGGTTTCTAATGTGCAGCAGCAAGTGTTCTGAATTATGTGACTTGGGATACTTCAGCAGCTGTGCGTAACATGGAAGCATATTTGTGCAGCTTTGGAATTTGCTGATGCCTCATGAGAATCTGAAGGCCAGAATCACCAAGCAGTGGTGTGACATTGGCTTCCAAGGTGATGATCCCAAAACAGACTTCAGAGGAATGGGCCTGCTGGGATTAGTGAATCTGGTGTAAGTGAAAAGAAGTATTTAATTTCTGTTGTAACTGATTTTCAGTATCTATGTATTTTTTCTAGTTAGTGCTATTTCTAATAAAGACTGAATAGAAGCAGATAGAAATGGTGGCTTCTGTACAGTGAAAAACAGTATTTTCTAAATAAGTCAACATTTCTAGTGGCTGCACATGTGTAAACGCGTGGTTGGGTAGAGGCCAACAAGCAAAGGTAGAAACAGAAAGTTGCCCAAGACACCTTTTTTTTTTTGTTGTCATATGATAGATTCAATAGATTATAACTTAGAAGGTAACTTGTCAAAAGCTTTTAAAATTCCTGTAATGAAAAATTACTGTAATGAAAAATAAACAGGTTTGCATAAGTTTGCTAAGCTAATTTGTGGACTTGGGTGAGCTTCATATTTGATGGGGTTTTTTGAGGTTGGGTTTTTTTTGCTATATTAGTTCATGCTGAATATAATTTAATTTGCTACCTTTTCCTTGGTTTTCATTTTGTGCCATTTTTCAGTACAGAGTAGTATTCAACTTTAGTTTAAAGCTACGCATTTTGATGTTGAACACATGCATATTTTTTATATGAACTTAAGAAAAATAATGGAAGATCCTGTTTCACACTGACAGGTATTTTAGTAAGCATTACACCGATGAAGCTCGTCAGATCCTTTCTCATTCAAATCACCCAAAGCTGGGGTAAGTCACTATATGACTTTTTTCTGGCTTGTTCTGTGTAAGAGCTCACGTGAAGACTGCCGAGTATGTGTCCTGAAAATAAAGAGGAAAATATTTGGGTTTTTNAAAGCAGCTAGTAAAAGCTTTTCATTGTGGTTGATCAAAAGTCCATGACTTCCCCCCCCCCCGAATAGACTTGTTGGGACAAAAACCTTGCGAAATATTGGCTTTGGTTAACACAGCAAACACCTTTAACACCATGGTTAGCTTTATTTGTAATAGGCTTAGATTAGATTTAGAAATGAATACTTATTTTTCTCCTTCTTACTGATCCTGTATTGGGATGGTATAGATTATCTCTTAAGGTCCCCTTTTTTTGCTAGGTTTTTGTTCCGTAACGAGTATACACGAATAGATGTTTTGTTGTTGTTTAACTTTATTTTTGAAAACTTTGCATATTAAAACATTTAGCTCATTTTACAGGGAAATATACACTAAAACCAGTCAGAGGAAAGCTGGTAAACCTGTGTATATCATCTGATCCATCTAGTCCCCAGTTAACTCAATCGCCTACCAAGAATGGGAGGCTTTCATGACTTCAACTGTAAATAATATTACCTCGTGCAACTAGGTCATAATAGGATATCTGATACTTTTAGATGAATTAAATACCCATATCATTGACACAAATTAATCCTTTTTTTTTTTTCCCCTTTCCCCAGAAACACTTGTTTTAACAATCCTTTAAGAATTTCTGTTGTGGTGCTTTCTATACCATGCAACAGAAAAACATATTTTTTTCAGCTTGAAGAACAGGTTGAGATGACCATTCCATTTATACTGTAACAGCATTTTTGATGTCCAGTTTTTAATATTCCAGCAGATTTAGTGATTTCAAATGAGCAAATTGAGGTCAATGTTGATTAGCTTGCCATCTCATTATTGCCTAACAGAGGCATTTGCCATACTATTGTATAGGAAAGTAACGTTTTTAAATAACTTTTACATGGATAACGCACCAGGGAATAGAAGGAGTAGCCTGTAGGCCGGAGTCAGCTTGTCAACAAGTGTCGTAGGAAAAATTGACTCTTACAGTTATCATAATGCAGACTGTTTCAGGGAAGCTTAAGTCCTTCAATCCATAAGGTAAAATGTGACCTATGATTGGTGTTGCAGATATTCTTATGCAATAGTTGGAATCAATCTGACAGAAATGGCATATAGCTTACTTAAGAATGGTGCTTTAAAGTCTCATCTGTACAACATGGTCTCTGGATTGCCGCAGATGGAACACTTCCATCAGTTTTACTGTAAGTATCTGTAGCTTCTTTAGTACAGACTACTGGGGGGAGGCCTACAACACAGAGTTTAGGTTTTTTGG
>VYZW01060246.1:35447-53338 GCA_013401315.1 Balaeniceps rex
AGTGCATTTCCACTCTTTTCTCATTAGCCAGAGCAAGCTGTTTATCTTCTAGATCAGGTGTTGGAAATGCACCTGATGCTTAAACATTGTGCTACAGAAATTTACATTTAAGGGATACATTTGAGTAGCTTTCTATATATTAGAGACTGCAGTCTGAAAACTCAGTATTTGCAGATTTATTTTTTTATTCATTATTCCAGTGTCCAAAAGCTTGCTGTTGACCAGGATGGGACACTCCCTATTTTAAGGGATTGAATAGTCTAAAGAATCATTCTAGGTCTAGCTGGATCAAGGCAGAAAATTGTGGAGGTCTTTTTTTTTTTTGCAGATCTGTCTTTTGTTTTCTTCACAGGTTATCTGGTTTATGAGTTTGACAAGTTCTGGTTTGAAGAAGAACCAGAAAGCATTATGCACTTCAACCGGTACAGAGAGAAATTCCATGAAAAAATTAAGGGACTTCTACTGGATTGTGATGTGATACTAACCTTACAAAATACAAAGAAACCCTAACTCCTCTGCAGACTATGAGGTTCTGCATCAAAAATGGAATTATGCCTTTGGATGCAAGTTTTGCATGTTTCATCAAAAAACTGTTTAATAATAGAACTTTTTTTTTTAACATTAAAAAAAAATTTCAGTTAAGAAAGCTTGGACAATCAACCTCTGTTTACAGGTCTTTATATGCTATTCTCCAAAGGACAGGTTTTTTTAAAAAAAAAAAACAACAAAAACAAAACAAAAAACAACGAACAAACCAACACAAAAGACAACCCACAAATTTCAAGAGCCTCTGGATCACTTGCTTTCACAATTTCTTTTGTACTTCTTGGTGCAGGAACATGAAGCAGGTATTTATGCTGCATCATGTTTTCCATGAATAGGTTTGACTGTTAATTGTCTTTTAAAAACTTCTTTTATTTGAAATTACTCTGGTTTTAGACTTTTTGCGTTCTTGTTCTGTACATGTGGTTGATCGTTCACTCATCAACGTTAAATTTCTCTGTAACGAAGAGGTCCATGAAGGGGATGTATTAGTCGCTTTGATTTTTGAGAAGAGGCTTAATCCATCAACATACTGACAAACTTACTAGAAGTTGCTTCTTTCTAAGGAAGTTTTTTTTGTCTATGGATTTGTACCAGCAAATTCCTATGCTTGGAAAAAGCTTAGTTTGCAAGCAAACAAAAAGAACCACAAATCATTAATGTGAGGATCAGATCCTCAGACTAAAGCTACTCCTTCCAAAAATATTCCTACTGTAAAAATTTTCAATTCTTTCTAATCTGACTTCAGCTGCTCAGGCTGCTTGACTTTGTATCTGTTGCCAGCCCTTTCTTTTAGCTGCTAATGGGGTATTCTTAGTGGGAAGTACGAGGGAGTTAGTTTAGCTCTTTTATAAAGTTCACTCATTAAAAACCTTTATTGCAGCTGCAGTCCCAATTTTGTGAAAATAAATTCACACCTGAGTACAAGTCTCTAACATAGATGTATTTTCCATGGAAGGGATGCAGCTGTGACATGTTCCTTAATCTTGGCATCCTAAGACAATCTAGTCAATAGGACTTCATATCTATATTGTGACTAATTATTGCTTAAAGCAACTTTAAACAGATTTGGTATGACCATTACTTCATTTTCTAAAACGTGCTATTAAACAAGTGCCTTCTGCTTTATTCAATCAGTGTTTTATTTTGATTCTGTAACCAGATCATAGCCTTAGAAGCTTGAGTTACTTGGGAAAGACTCTTTCAGTATATACCTAAATAGCACACAGTGGCACAAAATTTGTATGCTAATAGAAGCTTTCATGCCTTTTTTTTTTTTTTTAAAGTCATCTCAGGTAACTTAGTTAACTTCTACTCAATGACTAATCATGAAGAGATTCCTGCAGAATACAAATACAGAAGAAAAAAAGACAACCCCCTTTTTGTAATAAGTGATGTTACACTACTTAAGTATTAAATGTATTATTATAGTATGTAATACTACATCTCCTCGGAGATGACAAAAACCCAACTGGACATGGTCCTAAGCAACCTGCTTTAGGTGACCCTGCTTTGGGCAGGGGGTTGGACTAGGTGTTCTCCAGAGGTGCCTTCCCACCTCGGTAATTCTGTGAGTCAGTGCTGTGTAACTAGTGACTTCTTGCACTGCATCCACCCAATTGCTCTTGATCCCTTAAATGTTGGTGATCTCTTATTTGTGGGAAAGCTCCTGATCAGGGTAGACAGTATATATGTAGGAGGTAATGCAGTTCTGTTTTCTTTTTGTGATACCTTAGGTACAGACGAGAGTTAAATGATTCTTAAAAAAGTAATGTGAAGATGCTTGTAGGGAGAGTATTTATGGTTATGCTATGGTTTGTAAACTGAACAGCTAAACTGACTAGATTAGATACAAAACTGACTCCACAGGAAGCCTAGTTCTTTTGCTGCTCCCAGGTACTTGGGTCCTGTAATTCTCATCACTGAAAAAGCTGAGATCCTGTGGAGAGAGTTCTGGGACTTGGGTCCTGCGGTAGAGCTCCCTTTCTCTGACCCTGTAGATACTGGACATTCCTAAAATCTGAGGAAGGAAGGGGAAAGCAGACTCTTTCCCAGTGGCTGAGAGGTTAGTTGTCTGTTACTTTCTAGCCCCAGCTTCTGTCATGTTTGTCTTCCTTCATTAATAATTTTTGCTATTGCTTGTAGATCTCCTTTGCAAGCAACATGCAACTGACTTTCTGAATTTCACAAGTGACCCCAATATGTTTAGCAGCAGCTAGCAAGTAACAAAATTGCTTAAGCCATCTCTCTATAACACTCCCCTGTGCTAGAGTCTGCAACCTTTTTTTTTGGCAACAGTTGCAAAAATTGTCTAGACCCTCCTCTTTCCAGTCTTGAAACTGTCACTTGGCTCCTTGTTCACTAGGAGACTGACGTTTACTGCTGAGGCTTTTAAAGCCCAACCATCAAATTTCAGATTTCCTATCACACACCTGAGACGTTTTAGTGTAGAATGTAGATTGAGCCCGATGTGAGATGCATCTTCATTAGCTTTTTTTTTTTTTTTTAACCAAAGCATGAAAAAATGTACAGAAAACCCCAGCAGATGAAGTTTCAATGGTCCACGTAAATAACACTCTGTGAAACCATGGGTTATTGATTTTGATTTTGTATTATTCAGTGGGAATGCCCTGTAACTTACTGTATGGCAAATTATCAAGCAGCGTAACCTATCTGCAACAGGACAGGTAAGAGCATGATTTATGATATGCACTTCCTTTTNGTAGATTTCGCCCGTTTGGAGATTCATCTTTATTTGTTTTTTTTTTTTTTTTAACCAAAGCATGAGCTGGGAGTAAACTGTGGCAGTACACAAGGACAAAAGTAAACCCAACCATTGTCAGATGAACAAGATATATGGGAACACATCAGTTTGCATGTAGTAATTAAGGTGAATGTTTACGTTAGGCTCCACTACACCTTCCCAGTAGTTAGAATTTGCATGTAGTTTTGTACGATTGAGTAGCCCAGTCCTTCTCTCTAGGAGTCACTCACTATATGTAGACTAGTACTGGGTGTCTGTTCTGCACCAGTGGTAGGCTAATTGTGTTATGGTGGTAGCTAGAAAATCTGTGGAAAAAGGTTAAATTGTGTTTAGAGAAGGGAAGAACAATGTTTTACTAGTCAGTGGTGTTTTATACTAGCTCTGTTGTAGAGTGACAATCCTAAGCTTATGGAAGATTAAAAAATGGAGGTAGGCCACTTTTCTGCAAGTTTATAACATCAGAATTTGTTGCTCATGGTTTATTCTAAGATTCTTAAAACCTTGGTAAATTCTCTTGTTATTTATTAACTGTCATGTTTTAAAGTATGTATTATCCGAGTTTGCAAGTACTGTTAGTTTTCTAACTTTCTGCCTCTTCAAAGCATTCACTGTGTGAAAGCTTTTATGCAATAGTAATTTTAGAAAGAAATCTAAAAATGAAGACAACAAGGTGGTTCTCTAAATTTTTTGTTGTTCCTGTAGCAACTGTTTAACAAACTACCTCCACTTTTGTTGTTTAGTGTATGCTTGAAACATGGTGCCAGTCCATGAACAAATTAATCAGAAGATAAGTAGAAGTTTACCACAAGCAACAGTAAAATCTAGTCTTTCAGTAAGTAAACACATCGCTTCGTAAGTAACCAGCTTGCTTGGAAAGTGATTTGAAGACAGTGCTGCTTAGGAAGAAAGAAACGGAGAATGTTTTTAAACTGGTTGTGCTTCTGTCATCTGATAACAACAGTGTCGAGTAGGGCATTTTGTCCTAAAGGACAATAGGAAAAGGGGCCAATAAATAGTTTTGGATTTTCATTCTTTGAAAAACAACAACAAAAAATGCAAACAAAAAGTTAAACACATACACACAAAGCCCTAAGCATTCATTTTCCCAATCTTCCATCCTTAAATAACAAACATTTTTAAAAAAAAAAAAAAAAATCGGTTAGCCTTGTTTTAAGAGTTATCGTGATGAAAAGTTTGTATTTTGTTAGGTGGGAGTTCAGTCAGTATTCTTGAAAATACTGCTAGTGAATGCGTGGTAGAGACGTAACCTGTTCTTTCTTTCCGTCATACTTGTTTTGTGTTGCTGTAGTACAACGGTGATCAATCTTTGGACTGATGTTTCTTGTGCCAGTCTATATATTGTCTTTCTCTAGGGAAGAAGAAAAAAAAAAAACAGCCCAAGACAGCTTGTGGGCAGTTTTTTTTCTTATCACACTGTGCTTAGATAGCGGCATACTAATAGAAATTTCTGTTTACCACAATATAAAAGCAATAATGTAAACTGTGATATCTGTGTAATGGAAAAAGATGTTTACAATGGTAGCGAATAAAGAACGAGTTATTCCAAAATATTGTCAGCACTAGTGTGTTATGGTCTGCTAGAAAACTTAACAGATTTCCAGTTAGCCATGCTCTCAGTTCATGCACGTGCACTGTGAGAGAAGGCTTTATCTTTTTTTTTTTTTTTTTTGGTGGTTTGGTTTTGTTTTGTTCCTTGAGCTCCAACAACTTGTTTAGAGGTCTCTGTGGTTCTTGTACTGGGCTTGCATTTGTGCCTAGGAAGGGCATTATTAGGAAATAACGCTACAGCACAAACTGTTGAAATGGTAGGCAACGGAACATCTGTGCGTATGGAAGCTGAACTGGAAAACACAACAGCTGGAACAAAGGCTAGCTGGTTCACATATGTTTTCTAGTTTTTAAATCGTCATTCAAGATATGTACCTTAAATCAAACACCAGAAGAAAGGATTAAGATTTAAATCGGACTGTAAGATCCATACAAAAAGTGTTTGCTTTTAACTCTCAAGATTAGTCTGATACCACAGAAAAACATGCTTATGTGCAAGTCCACAGTGAAGCCTTACATCTGTTGTAACAGGAAGTTGTGCAACGGGAAAGTCCGAGTTCGACACACATCATGGATTTGTGTGTATTACGGCCTTTAATGCTCCCTCGCTCCCCCGACCTTTGTCAACCTGTGATTCCTAACACGGTCACAGCCACAGCGACTGCACAGGCCAACAGCACTAGCGCGAGGTGAGAGGAAAGGCTTCCTGCTGCGCGAGGCGAGGGGCTTCTCCAGCCTTCATCTCACTTTGTTCTACACCTGACAGAAAGGTGGCGGCATCCCTTTTCTGAAATTCTTTTGGTCCGTACCACAGAAAGCAGACCTCACTTCCTTGACATATAGTATATACGGAAAGCATGTTGGGTTGGAAGGAGGAGAGAGGAGTTCTGCCGAGTTTCTTTAGCCAGAGCACTACGTTGCTCTCTGCAGTGACACGCCACAATTTTGATTATGGAACGTAGAGAGTATTACACAGGTAGGCTGCCGTACTCTGCTGCAAGAGGTAGAGGTTTATTCTGCTTTATTTCAGTTTCTCTTGAAATCCTCACTTTAAAAGAAGCTTTGTTTTAAGCTTTAAAAACCACCAAAACCCAACGCAAACCAAACCCAGCCAAAACCCCCAAAAAACCACAACAAGGATTTCGTTTGAAGGACCTGGAAATTAACTCTTGGAGTTAACTTGAAGTGCAAGTGGTTTTGTTCAGGAAAGTACAATTCCAGGAACAAAATTGAGAGTTGGAGAACTCCTCTAGAGAACTTTTCTGGAGAAAGAAAGAGACACCCCAATTTGTTTTTATGTCTTTTTTTTAACCCAAGAAAATATTTTTACCTCTGTATCTTCCACCATGCCTTCATCTCCATGCAAGCCATGTTAAATAATTTACTCTGCACTACAGAACCACCCTGCTCCTCCAAACCCCAAATGTCAAGGTGGTCAGTTATGCAAACACCAGTTATTTTAGAAAATGGGATGAGGAAGCAGCTACTCAGGAAATTTAGATGGAGATACTGAGTACCGCAGGAGAGAGAAGAGACAGAGTTAAATTCTGTTCTGATGTGAGGTGCTTGGAGACGTTATCCACCACCACTTCTTGAGAGCATCTTGCACTGCAGTTAAGACTAACTTCCTGTGTTTCATCCCTTGTATTCCCAGCACTGAAACACTCTCGTACAACAGCGCTGCCGATACTGGCATGTATCACACATTTCTATTATTAGCCATATTCCAATGTAACGTTTGCAGTTTTGTTCTAATTATTTGCTGTCAGGCTAATTTAGAATAGAATCATAGAATCATAGAATAGTTTGGGTCGGAAGGGACCTTTAGAGGTCACCTAGTCCAACCCTCCTGCAGTGAGCAGGGACATCTCCAACTAGATCAGGTTGCTCAGAGCCCCGTCCAACCTCACCTTGATTGTTTCCAGGGATGGGGCATCTACCACCTCCCTGGGCAACCTGTTCCAGTGTTTCACCACCCTTATTGTAAAAAATTTCTTCCTTATATCTAGTCTAAATCTACCCTCTTTTAGTTTAAAGCCATTACCCCTTGTCCTATCGCAACAGGCCAGTTGTCTGCAGAACAAGTTCACCAAGGTAGAGGTTTGCTTTTAAAACACACATTCTGAATTTCATTCAATTCCTGTCCTGAAACACCAGGAGGAAGAGGGAAGAGATGAAAAGAAGGGACAAAATAGGAGGCTTGAACTGAACGGGCATAATTTTTAAATGCCTGATGAATCATTTATATTTTCATTATTGAATACATCAACATTTTAAATGAGCATTAAAAGTCACAATTGCTGCTTGAAGTACATAACATTTGACTCAGGACTATCTTCTAGTGGAAAGAAACAGAGATAGCATAAAATAAATGTTTTCTTCCAAGCAGAGGATAAGGCTCAGTAATGGACGTGACTGCTTCACTTTCATTCTTGCTATAACTTTACGCCTCGGCATGTATCTGAAGTGGTGAGCTCTGGTCACGGACCAGCCGTCTCCCACAGCACGGGGTGTTGATGCCAGGGCCCGAAGGAAGGCCCTGGGCGCTGGAACCTCGTGCTCTAGCTAAAGGCCGGGATACTAAGGCGCACTCCACCACAGGCTGAGCTAACCTATCAACCCCTACGCTGTTCCTCAGCATTTTCTTGTTTTTTCCAGGTGTTTTGGTCTCAGCCTGACTATCCCATTTTTCTTACAAAAATGGATACAACAGCATCAAGTATTTTTTTACGGTTAATATTTCATTTCTGATAGAAGGCATCTTCTAGCTACAGCGTACCTCAAACAACTGAATTACCAAGAACTGGAACAGACAAGAGATTATCGTTAAGTCACTCACAGGGACGCCAGAAGTTTGGAGAGTAACAGCACTGGAACTCATCAACATCCGTACAGCCCAACACGGTGGAGACTTGGCAAGCCGTGCTCCCTACCTGTAACACACAGGTACAGCCACAGGTGCCTTCTCTGACCTATTGCTTTTCCATTTAGGCAGGTTGTAGGCTTACAGTGCTTAGGCACCAGCTTCGTTTTGTTGCTGTAAGTACCCTGATGGCATTCAAACTCTTCCCAACAGGTTCTTGTTGGTTTCTGTATCGCATCAACTGTCAAGAGACCCAATTACCACAGTTTCAAAATTCTGCCACAAGGTTAATACCAAAGACCCTGTAACAGGAGGGATCCAGAAACTTGGAGAGCACCCAGCTGAGGAACCAGACCCGGCTGCACAGCTTCCCAAGAAAAAGCACCGTCTCTTTGCTTGACCAACTGCATTAAGGCTATTGCCTTTCTCTCCCACAGCCCCCTTACATACCATACCATATATACCATACCAGCCTCTGCCATCTTGATATATAACACAACACCTGACATACAACATCTACTACAACAGAAGCTCCAGTGTCACTGTGTGAGAATCCCAAAAGTGCTTTTGTCTTTAGGATGGTTTTGATGTCAAATTTTCAGCAGGCTTAATACAACACATAACGAGCTCTCTGTCTGCTTGCCCAAAAGTGGTGTAACACAAACCTTTACAAGTCTCAGACACAACCCTCAGCTCTAATGCCTACAACTCAGGAGCTGTAAAACACTACAATGAAGGAAATAAGTACTATTGAACTTCCATATGCTATCAGCATCTGAATAAACTGGAAGACAGATTACAAGAAAACTTAAGAGAAGAATGTTTCTTTGTGGCTTTTTTTTTTTTTTAAAAATAGGTAAAGCTCTATAAAATAACCTCCCACTCCTCCCTCATCTGCTGTCTGTCCCTTGGCAGACAGGCAGCACACTGTTGCCACCAGGCTCCTACCAAGCTAGAAGAGCAGCACATGTCAGTGATCAGTCACAGATTTCAGCTCTGAAGAGGTAAAAGATCTTCCTTTTTTCCCCCCCAGCTGTGAGAGTAACAGCCCTAACTAAACTCTACAGTTCACACATTAAAGAGACTCTCTCGGAGCATGAGACACAGTCACTTGTAAAGCCATACCAACTTGCTTGTGTAGCATGTCTACACGTACGGATAAGACTTTAAAAATATTCACTCACGTTTTCTCAAATGCTTCACATCACTGTATGCTGGTCAGTCAAACTCTTCCGTAGCTTTCCTCTCATCGACTCCCACCCAGCTACTAAAGAACAGGCCATGGCAGATCTTGTCATCAAATAGGCTACTGCTGGGTGGCCATTTGGCGTGGCCCTGATCAGGTGAGCAGCCNATAACACAACACCTGACATACAACATCTACTACAACAGAAGCTCCAGTGTCACTGTGTGAGAATCCCAAAAGTGCTTTTGTCTTTAGGATGGTTTTGATGTCAAATTTTCAGCAGGCTTAATACAACACATAACGAGCTCTCTGTCTGCTTGCCCAAAAGTGGTGTAACACAAACCTTTACAAGTCTCAGACACAACCCTCAGCTCTAATGCCTACAACTCAGGAGCTGTAAAACACTACAATGAAGGAAATAAGTACTATTGAACTTCCATATGCTATCAGCATCTGAATAAACTGGAAGACAGATTACAAGAAAACTTAAGAGAAGAATGTTTCTTTGTGGCTTTTTTTTTTTTTTAAAAATAGGTAAAGCTCTATAAAATAACCTCCCACTCCTCCCTCATCTGCTGTCTGTCCCTTGGCAGACAGGCAGCACACTGTTGCCACCAGGCTCCTACCAAGCTAGAAGAGCAGCACATGTCAGTGATCAGTCACAGATTTCAGCTCTGAAGAGGTAAAAGATCTTCCTTTTTTCCCCCCCAGCTGTGAGAGTAACAGCCCTAACTAAACTCTACAGTTCACACATTAAAGAGACTCTCTCGGAGCATGAGACACAGTCACTTGTAAAGCCATACCAACTTGCTTGTGTAGCATGTCTACACGTACGGATAAGACTTTAAAAATATTCACTCACGTTTTCTCAAATGCTTCACATCACTGTATGCTGGTCAGTCAAACTCTTCCGTAGCTTTCCTCTCATCGACTCCCACCCAGCTACTAAAGAACAGGCCATGGCAGATCTTGTCATCAAATAGGCTACTGCTGGGTGGCCATTTGGCGTGGCCCTGATCAGGTGAGCAGCCTCATCCCAAAAAACCTGAAGAAAATCAGCTCACCTGGCTGCTACCTGTAGCAAAGCCATTCTTAAAGATGACCCGGCTTACACTTAGGAGCTTTGCTGACATGATCAGGAAGGTAAGGAAGGCTACTGGAGCAAAACAAAAAGAAGTTGCCTTGCAAAATGGCTCCTGTTGCACCAGAGATCCACTTGTGGATGCCTCTTCTTGTCACAGGAGTTGTGACAGCAAAATAATTTTCAGGATATGTTGTACCCCCAGCCCTGTGGGCGGGGAGTGGAGCAAAGCTGGCAAGCCCTTTTAAGGTAAAGAAATGTTTTTCATGGGTGGTCTGTGCATCTCTAGGGGTATGTGGAAGACTGCTGATAGGCTTAAATTCACTTTACATGACAGATGCCTAAAAGAGAAATATTTTAGGGATATGCAAACTTAAAAAGGTCAACAGTCCACTTAAGGATGTTAACCCCTAGTGCTGCAGACTTCTGTGATAATGTATTTAGCTGCCAGGCATTACAATAAGGCACCCTGCACTGGCCTTGGCATCTTAAGTTAAAACAAAGTCGTGTTCTTCAAAATGGTGATGATGGCTTCAAATGAATATCATTATTTGATGTGCATGTAAGCCAATCTGCATAGTCTCATATGCAGAAAGACTGCATTGCTTTTTCATACTGTTACATGTAGTCTACATACGGATAAATTATAAAGGAGAGAACTCTACTCCCAACAAAAGAAAAAAAAAAACAGTAAACTGACTGAGACAAGGGATATATGAGCAGTGCTGAGAAATTAACAGCTGTGTTTTGCAAATTAACTTTCTATAGACACAAATAGATGGTAAGTTTCAAAAATATAATTGACTGAATAGAGCATATCCATGTCTGTTCTGTCACTGCCATGGTTTTGAGGCTGACATCTCAGCTTACCAGTACCCTGTAAAAAACATTCTAATATTTAAAGCCTTAAAAGCATGCCTAGTGAGCTATAGCAAAGCGTAGATGGGTCATAATATATCTGGGGGTCTTAAAAAGTAGTAACAACTCTTGTCACCAAATGTGAGCATAGCAGGGAAAACCATTTAATGAAATTGGGTAGTGTGAGAGAAGCTTGCACAGGTTGCTTGTTGCAGATGGAATTAAACACATTCAAGTGTTAAACAAAACCAGGCATGGAAACAACAAATGTTTTTGTACTGAAACCTGGTGTTGAAGATCCAATGTCATTTCTCGGTGTAATAAAACACAGTCACCCACTTTTCCCTCTAGCGTGACTTTAATAGATAAAAATCAAATCTGTGCAGAGTGTACTTTATTTGTTCACATTACCTATTTGTGGTTAAAAACCACTTCATCTGACAATTTAAAAGCATTCTTTTAAAACAAAAGAATTAAACATAGCTTCTGCTAAAAAACCTGCAAGTTACACGGATGCAATATACAGGAGTATAAAAAAATCAACAGTATTCTACAGAAAATATTCTCAAAACAGCAAATAAAGATTAGGCATGTAGGCATGATCCTGAACCGAACAAATATGAATTAAAAAACAGCTGACAAAATTTAAAAAAAAATCCTGAATATCTGTATAAAAGAAGCAAGGATTCAAAGTGCAGGTGCTCCAGTTTTCATTTTAACATATTATTCAGTGAGTTAATACAGGATACTATTCATTTTATATAAAGTGACAGTGTTCTCAGTAAGACTTAAACATTCAGTTACATTATCTTGCAGATTTTTTTCATTACTGCTACTTTACACTGTTGTAAATGAAGACTTATGCAATACAGGTTTTTATTTTCTTAATCTAACAAGGATATAATAGGTTGGTGGTAAAGGTTAGTTTTAAGAGCTAAGCTATATATGCTGTAGATCCAGCCTTAGAAGTATATATATATATTTTTTAACTTTTAAAAACAGCTTTCAATTTTTAAAAAGAGACTCTACCAATCTGTTCTGGGACCCGTGTACACAGTCTTTGGAGCACACCAGAAAAGCTGTTAAGTCCACCGGTCAGGAATACAGCTCCAGGAAGGGTCATGCTGGAGATCTTCCCTCGGTGGCTGCAGCTGGGAAAGGGCTCGCTCTCTGCTGGGTTTGGTGCAGCCAGAGGCCGCTGAGCCCAGGGAAAGGCAAATGGGCTCTGCCTTCTGTTGGAGCAGAAACCATCACATTTAACCACATTTGCCTGATGTGCTAGCTAGGCTTGGGATGGACTTCTCACTTTTATTTGAGTGCACCAGTCTCAAGCAGAGGAAGTTAGGAGCCAGGCAGGTGTCACTGAAGCGATCTTCCATATATTAAAAAAAATAAAATTAAGCATATGTTAAAACCCATTATCTTTGAAAAAAAAGTTATATGAAATAGAATTATCCTTCAGGGATGTTGCCTGGAACTTCATTTCACCTGAGGTCCTATTCAGGTTGACAGTGTCCCTTTAAATTTTAGGTACTTCTTGGTTTGTTCATTTTTTTCCCCAAGAATCAGATCTCTCTATATGTCTATTTTAAAAATGCACATAAATATCGGCATTAAGTTTACATTTAGAAATTAAGAACTAATCTTTACCATCTTATATTGACAGCAAGGTTAATAATACACACACTTCACTGACAACTGTTACTTTTTTCTGTATTTTGAACAAAATTTGTGTTTGTGTAATATTTCCCACAGAAAGAGTGATTATACTTCAAGATAGTTAAGTTTGCACCCCAACATTTTCACATTAGTGAAAACAATCATGTTTTGAAAATACCAGGGCCTGTGCCAGGTACTAATAAATACAGAATAAAAAAAATAAATAAAAAACCCAACTGCCTTTTATCCCGACATAGTAGAGATTTCATAGTCAATGGCCGAGGTTATCGGTTTACCCATCATCCTTATGTTTTTAGCATTAGTAATCCTAGCCATCATGGACACAGGCTTGTCAAAGTACTTAACCAGCGCTGGCTCAGTCAAAAGGGAGGCTAAAAATTGTTCAAAGGTAATGGCCCAGTCTCTGTCAATGCTAGTGCTTCTACGAAGAGAAGCGGTGTGGTTGCTCCGTACCAAAACGGTGTCTTCACCGATGTCCTCGCAGTGCAGCTTTTCTTCTTCATGTGAACCTGCACTCAGTACTGAGTAGGAGGACATTGAACTATCATCTTTTGTATCATCATCGGAAATGAGCATAGAAGAACAGGCTCCGTTGTCCCTGGGAGAAGAGTCTTCGAGCTTAATGTCTTCCATCTGCATGCCCAGGGTGCTGTCGGTGCAAACAGCCTCCTCATCATTGGTGATGAGGCTGCTTTGGAACGGCTTGTGCTGTTCGAGGGGGTACTGCTGGTGCTCCTTCTTCTGAAACAGCTCGCTCTGAATAGTTTTGCTGCAATTGTTACTGCTGCTGTCTGTCTCTTTTGTGGGCTGCACACTGAAGAGTTTACCGACCTCACCTATCTCCAAAAGCAAGCTTGTCACAGCAGCGGTAGCGTGGTACAGATCTTGTTCATTGGGGTCTTCACTGAACATGTTGTACATTGTCTTGCACAGTTCAATGAACTGTCCCTAAACACAGAGGGAGGAAACATAAATGAGAGAGCAGGAAACGAATCAGACTGAGATCTACTAAATCAGTTTAAAAAGTCTGAAATGGAGGTATGACACAATAGTTTGTGTGATTAAACTGAAATTGGAAATAATCTAGGTGCAGTCTAGAAAGCATTTTCAATGACTGGGCAGCCAGATGTGTTGCCTCTCTCAACGCTATTCAGAATAAACTGTTGGATGTTTCTTCCAACATATGACAAATTCATTTCTCTGCAACCACACGAGGGCGACAGAGGGTAAGCAGTGAGACACTTAGCATTAATTTTGGTGGATTTTCATGTAGGAATGATGCTAAACATAATTAGGGGTCTGACAAAACTACGGAGAAGTAATGAAAAATGAAATGAGACACCTGCAGCACTCTTTCAATTGACAGTGGTAACTTAGTTGGATGCGAGCCTTTTGAAATTCAAAACTCACAAATTAAATAGGAAGGAGATTTGCTTAGGGCTGTCTTAAGTAAGAAGCATTGTTCTACAGGGAATAAACCTTCGCTATACGCTCTGGGGGAAACAGCTATCCCAATGGGTCTCCTCCTCCTTAGCAGCTATGGATCTAAGGGGAATGCGACTGACAGTGTAAATTACAAAACATAACATGCTTCTTTCAGGTAATGCATATCGGACATTATGAGCTAGCTGATGACATTCAGTGTCGTATCACCCTTTGTCTAGAGATCAAAATAATATGTTATCATTCCTATATGTGTGTATCTCATTTTTAGGATGTTTTGGGAGCTAAATGCCAGTTACAGTATGTTGAAAACAACTAACTTCTGTATTCAGCTGACTGCTGCTCTGGTAAAAAAGTATCTGCCTCAAAATAAAACCTTTATTCAGTGTTAATGTATTGAATATTTATAGGCATGTGAAGAAAGTTTAAAGTTAATGAAAAATAAGTAAGTGTCAGCAGAAGTACCTGATTCAGTTTGGGCAAGTCCTTTGTGTTTTTTGCTTTGGATTTGTTCTCTTGGCTCCACATTCTCAGATAATTTCGATTCTCTTGTGAGCTCTTCTTGCCTATTGTCAACAAATTACCCAGAGATGCAGGAAAAGTCCATCAAGAAACCTTAAATTAATACTTTTTTTTCCATTTTCAAAAGGAGCATCTTTACAAGAAATGAAAGATGTAATTCAAATGGAGACACTATGCATACCTTTGTCTGTTTTCAGACTCACTGTAACAAACCCATCATCTACTCCTTGCTTGTTCCTGCTGTCTAGGCCAACAACTAGGAAGCGGAGGGGTGTGGGGGGAGAGAGATCAGAGTGGTTTTAGATACATACATACTTTTCATGTGTGCCGTGCAAAATAAAGGAAATGCTTACACTGCAGAAAATGCAGAGTAAAAAGGATAGGACTAAATGATCATTTTTGCTTATTCTTAAATCTGCTGACAAATTCCATATAACTGATAATATAAATACTAAGACAGGGACCATCTTAGGTTTTGTTTGTGTAGTACAATGATTAGCCTGTGTTACCACAACACAAACAGCTTCTAGCATCATCTATGTTTGGTGATTATATCAGTGCATCTTCTTTTGTCCATCAGGACTTAAAATTGCCATCTGTAGTCTATTAATTCTTATCTGTATTTTCAAACAACCTTCCTTCCACCTGTGATCTGAAGGATGGGCAGTACTTTTCTTGAATCAGAGAGGAACTTAACATCAAATATCTCAAGAAAGAGATCGCCATTTAAGACAACAGCAATGAGAGTCAGGTTCTCATTAGGGCACAAAAAGATTTCAAACTGCTGAACTATATTTTGATATGTCTTCTAGTTTCAGTTTTTTAGAGTATTTTAAGTTCTGATCCAAATATATCTTGAAAGCCAGTATTTTTATTCTCATTCTCCATCGAGGCATATATGCTGCACTTATCACAAAATTACTTCTATTGCAACACACCGATGACATTCTGAGAGTACTTCCGCAATGCAAAATCCAGGGGAGTTCTTAGTGTACACATGCCCGCACCTCTAAGGATATCAAAATACATACAAAGACTACATACTTCTTTTTACAGAGAATACTTCACTTACAAAGTTTAATCCAATAAAAAAGTAGCTTCCTAAAAAGACAGGTTTGAAACATACTACCTCATCTTTTCATGCTCGAGGCAAAGGATGCCTACCGTGTGTACATTCTGGTGTGATGTCTTCAAAAAAGTACTGAGTAGCTTCAAAAGCAGAGTCTGGCTCTTCTTGCTCAGGGGATGGATCTAAGCAATAGAATAAAATTCTTTCATTAAAGATTCTACCCTTTAATTAAAAACTAGAACATATTTCCTTTGATATATTTAGAATGTCCGTTTCTAGAAGGAAAAGTGTGAGGATGTGATGGGTTAGGAATCATCTCTTTTCAGCTCACAGGACCTGTACTGTCTCCTCCCCAATATCCAATACTGTCTGACTAACAAGCAGCTGTTTTTGCCTTCAGAGGCTGGCTTGCCCATCTTCCCATGTCTACTTCCATCACTTTCTCCCGTGCAGCTCAGCGTGTCCTAAGCAGGGTATGAACTCTTTCCTAGCTGGAAACAGTCTGTCATGATTTGTTACGAGCTTACCAGTCCCCAAATACCAGAAGCTGCATTCTTAAAAATGGATCTCTTCTGTTATAGTTCAATAAAATTGTATTTTTTTCCAGTTAAATTAGTGAATCACTCAAGCCTACCTCCAGCAAAGCCAGCTGGGAGCAATCAGGGACACATTGTTGAAGCACATGAAAGTCAATGTCCTCTTTTAGATCTCTCTACTAGAGGATGTAAATGTGCACAAGATTTAA
Organism: Balaeniceps rex; assembly: GCA_013401315.1. Taxonomy (NCBI): domain Eukaryota; kingdom Metazoa; phylum Chordata; class Aves; order Pelecaniformes; family Balaenicipitidae; genus Balaeniceps; species Balaeniceps rex. The sequence goes on from VYZW01060246.1 coordinate 51,771, forward strand.
ACTACCCAAACAGTTACAACATACTTAAATTGCAGATTCAGTGGCACAGCAATAGGTTCTTTATGGCACACGTGTGACAAGGCAGAGAGGATACAGTTCCAGGACATCATTTTCTTCAGGGGCAAAACTGTTTTGAGATGTTTCCACCCTAAACTGCCTTTCTCACATAGCTGAGTCCCACAGTTTGTACAGCTCCCTGGGAAACACATCTATGAAATGATCTGGAGCCTCCCTCTGCAAACAGTTGTATCAGCCCAGAGGGGAAAAACAACAAAGGCGGCCTGGGGACAGAAATGAGTAGCCAGGGCATGCAGGAACATTTTAAGCTAGCTTCACTGTTAAATAAAGTGCATTATGGTAACAAATGCTGAAGAACACTGTATTTGTTATGCATGGGGGAAGTCACCAACCACAGCTAAACAGGCAAGAGACAGATATAAATGGCCTGTTTGTGGCCAGAGTACCAGAGGGCTGCATGGGTGCTTTCAGACTTTTCAAATCTATGTCTGGCTATGGTAGAAGCTCTCTTATTTTACTGCTGCATAAAAAGCTACAATAATTCCCACAGATTAATTTTTAATTGGGAAAGCTAGCCATAAACAACTCTGCTCCAAATTTCTGTTCTCACCAAGACAACAGCTATTTTAACATCATTTACTTACCAGGCAAAACATGCATTTTATACAGTAGCTTCAGCTTCTCTGTAAGATCTCCATGGCATGCTGCACCTAAACAGCATTATATACAGTATGTTAATACTCAGCATTCAATACCATTCTATTTATTATTGCTACAATATTTCATTTTAGAAGCTGCTACATTTACTCTCGGCAGCACTGTACTCCCTTTACAGTCTGAGGTCATAAGGCAGTCACTTGACTTCTAAGATCATACGGTCTGCAGTAGAAAGAGCAAGAGAATACAGACCACCTTACCCTGAATTTTGTACTTCCAACCTTGGGTCCTTCGTTAAATGCCTATTTTATAACACTCAAAAATAATCTATGAACGTCACATTACCACTCAGAAGGGCCTCCAGCTGAAAGTTAAGAAGACCTTTTTGTGTGGACTTCAAACTTTCTGATCTGAGGATCCAATAACAACATCACATGATTTAGAACAGTAAGATATTTATCAAAAAAAGAGAAAAATTCAAGTAAACAGCATTTATCACAGCTTAGCCATGGGCTAAACTGATGTTCAGGCAATACTTTCTACTGATTTATCCACCTCAGCCCCTATTCCTTTCTGGTCTACACTACAATTCACTACAATGAAATCCAAGCAGTCTATTGTAGTCCCTCCTTCCAATTAATTAAATGGATATTAGTTAATTTTAAAGTACTGAAATAACCNTGAATTAACCTTCATTAATTAGGTTACACAGAGATTTATTTTACCTTACAGGCTACCGTGTCAACTTACCTCTGCTATGCAAACTACAAAGTGTGGTTTGNTCTACATTAGCCATTTTGCTTTCAACATGGTCCTTTTTAAGCACAAAACCTCTTATGTTCCTATCTGGTGTACCACACCGTGCAGATAATGCTTTCTCTTCTGGTGAAACT
>VYZW01060247.1:6544-26408 GCA_013401315.1 Balaeniceps rex
CTGAACCCAAATTTGTTTTGTTCCTCCCTAATAGCTTTTTTAAAGAATCTTGTAGTGTTCTCAGATGCAATCTTGTTTTTGTAAGTAGCTGTTCAGCAAAGTATCTATTGTCCCAAATATTGTTCTTCATCATTACTTAAATCTACAATGAACTAACTTTGTGTCTAATTTATTGTTCTCATGTGCTGTGCAGAGTATTGCTTTATTTCATCAGTAAAAATAGCTGCCTATGGAACAATGGATTATTCAGCTCATTGCGGTTATTTCATCTTTTTTTCCCTTTTTTTATCTGTGTCATCTTTAGGTACTTTATTACACTCCTTGCCTTAACTTTTCCTACACATAGGTTTTATTAACTTCTCATTAAGGAGAAACCACATGGTTTTACCCCTCAAACTGAATATTAGGGCTCTAATCTCCTGTTTACTTTATGAACCTAAGAGACCTTTTTTCCTATGGGAGCCTGTGACAGAGACTGATTAAAGCGATTTCAAACATAACTTCTTAAACCAAAGTATTATTTATTCACCCCAAGGGTTCATAACAGATGAAACAAACAAGGAAGCAAAGAAAAAAAATGTTTGTGTGAACATTTTCTCTTGCCTAATCTTTAGAGGGTTTGCAAGTTTTGGCAAATCCAGTTCAGCCTAGCTGTCTCAAGTTTGTCTCTCAACTGCAGATATACCAAATGGTTAGAATCCATTCAATGTAATATTTTTCTTAGTCTTCCTTTAAGATTTTAGTATTTTTATTTACCTCTGGCTTTAATTGGAAAGAATAAATCCTGCTCCTTAATTGGTTTCCAAATATTAGGATTGAGATAATAATCTGAATTACAGCTTTGCTATCATTTTGTCATTGATCCTTGATATTCTTGAAGTGGTTTGTTGATGTGCTTGCTTATTACTTGTTAATCGCTTCCTTTAACTTCCCACAAATCGGAGAACATTAACAATCAGACAGAGTGAACTGCAACAGATACTCACATTGTAATACATTAGACTCTGCAATATATATAGCATTTCTATATATAAAACTAGCTAATTCACATACCAAGCATTCGCATATAGATGGAAAAAGCAAAACTGTTTAAATAAACACCATCAGAAATCTCAACCAGAAGTCAAGATGGAGTGTTTTGTTTTTCTGTCATTTTTTTTCCATAGAAAAGAAAAAACAGACTTTTGTCAGCTAAATCTATTCATGAATGTATACAGAATTTATCATGTTCTTTGTCCAAAAAAAACGCCCCACCAAATCTGTCTGTGTTTAGGAGAAAAAGTCAAAATGTCAATTTTGCTTTGACATTGTCAGTGCTAAAAGAATTAGAAATGTATTTAGGTTGTGCTTTTCTTTTTCTTTGTTTTTATTTTTTTTGTTATATTTTAGGTTCAGAAAAATACCTAGAATAAGCATAAAGATTTTACAGTGACCAAACAAAGTATTTTAACATGGATATTTTTCCCGTTATTGGCTCTACCAGGAGAACTATTCCTCCAACTCTTTAATTTGCTTAACAGTTCATTGTAGCTACCAACCTCTGCCGAATTGTTCATATCAATTCTCAGATGAGAAAAGTACAATATTTTATACTACTTTTCATTAACTGTTATCATATTTTCAGAAAATTTATTCCCATTTGCTTAGCCACAGAAAATTTTAGAATGAGAAGAAAATGAATCTACCTTCCAAATCTTTCTGACTTTCTCCCAGTCTACTGTTATCTTTAAAAAGTTCCAATTGTATTTTTCAGAGTTTGTGAGTATTTATTTTTGTAGTAATAAGACAATACTGGAAAAAATACAAAACAGAAAGATTCTGAACTCAATCTTTGATGATTTCATAAGAAAATTCTTTAAGGGAAAAAGGGATTTTTTAAAAAAATCTGACTTATAATACATTTTGGAAAATGAAAAATATTTTGCATCACTCTGCCATCAATTGGTAAAATTTAAGAACAGATTAGTTTTACAGTTTAGTTTTTTAGTCTAGGTTTGGTTTTTATTAATTTAGTAACACAATGATGGTAATCCCAAATATAGCTAGATCGATGAGCAGGAGTTAAAGTCCAGTTCTGGAGACTAGAATAGGGGAATGTGTACTATGTACTTTACCTATTCTGAATAACATGCCTGAGCTTTCATAGCTTTCATTACATGTAGGGATAATTTTTTTTCTACAGTCAATAAATAATGCAAGACAGATTTTAATGAGAAATAACATACCTTCTCTACTAACCCTATAGCAGTTAAAGCCTGTTAAGAAGAGTGCTTCAGCATTAAACCTGAGCTATTCAGGGAGGTCAATTTTGCTGTTCTTATGGTGAATAAAATTTTAATGCAATATTTCATGCATTGTAGAATCAGAATGGAGGCAGAATGGATGACCCTGAGGTTTTATGTAACCCTTTCATTATTTCAGATATACTTGCTATGTCTATGACATTCATGTCTTCTTTAATTTATTTCCTGAACTTTATTATACTGGTGCTTTGACTAGTTTCTCTGCTAGTTTGTCACTGTTCATTTTAAAATTCTTATTTTCTAGTTTTTCTATTCTTAAATGTGTTTTGTACTTAAGTTTTTAAAAATATTCATTTATGAATAGAAAGAATTGAAATTTGTGCTTTAATTCAGTTGCAATGTAATTATAGCTGGCGGTATTTCCCTTTCCCTGATCTTAAATAGTTGTATGTCTCCAGTGCACCTGAAGAGTAGTAATTTTTTAGTCTCTGTACTATGAACATTTTTTATTTAGCTGTTTCTTGAGATTCCTGAGTATTTCAAGAATGATGTCCCTCATACACTAAGAGGTCATTTTTTTTTAATTAGCAGTCTCCTGAGAACTGTGGCTACATTATAAAAAGAAGAAAGTGTTGGCACTTTCTGGATTGAAGCCAGCTTTGTATTTGCTCAAGTTTGGTGTCTCGCCTCCAACTTTTTAAAGATGAACTCATCTAAATTACTTTTTGTGATTTCTGAATGAATCCATTAAAGGTGGGCAAGGTTTTAGAACACAGTGAGATTTAATAAGTTGAAGTAAACCTTCCTTTAGCATAGCTGTTGCCCAGGGTATTGTCAGCTGAGGAAAGCCCAAGCCTTAGAAAAGGAAAATTGGGAAAAAAAAATCCAAAACATCAGCATGATCTCAAATCAGATTATTTTTCATTTCAAAACTTACCAGGAAATGATGTGCCAAAAGGTTACATAAAGGTTTAGAATTGTGTGCTTAGGCAGTGTGGTCCCACTTCATAGATCCCTAAACCCACCTTATTATGTAAGAATTTCAATTTCATGAAGGAATGGTGAATCAAGACTGGTCTAAGACCTAGTCTCTGCTGATCATCCCTGTTACTGGGGAAGGAATAAGAAATAATGAAAGAAAACAGACATTTTAGTGGGTTTAATTTCCTATTAAATGAAATGCATATTGCTTCACTGATACAAAAGGGGTAAATGCAGTTAAGTGAACTGAAGTTTTCAGAAGCCAAAGCTGCCTAGGTTTCCTCACTAGTCAACAAAAGAAGAATGCTATTCTGGACAGTGATTCTCAACGACTAAATTAGATTCTGTTTTTAAAATGTTTTTTGTCATTCCACTGATTATAGAGTAAAAGTAAGAACATTGGCCTCTGTAGTTGAAGACTGCTTTTATACGTATGTTTTGTGATGATTCTTTTTTGGATGTTGCATCACGTTTGTTTGGGCAATCTGTGATTTTTTTCCCAACGTGCAAGGTAACTTTTCAATGTATGAATTTAAATGTAAACCTCTAAAGTCTGCTTCTATTTCATGCCTTATCTCTTTCATCACTGAAGCTAGGAAAGGGCAAATGTATTACTGAACAAATAATCAAACTATTTATAAGCTCTTAAAAATAACAGAGATCAGTAATAATAAGCTAGCATGGATGTCTCATGAACAAAATCTATCAAACCAGTTTAATTTCCTTTCAAGGTGGCATCCTTGGATATAAGTATGGAAAGTAGCCATATAGAAAGAAGAAAAGCAGTAGATGTTTAATATTCTTTTGAGATGGCATTCTTATAAGCAAGCTATAGAAACTGGGTCTAGACAAAAGAACTGCTGAGTGCTCAAAAGTCCAGAAATACTAATGGTTTTCCATTAATGAAATAGAAGATGACATAGAGGCATTTCTAACAGATTTGCAAAAGTTACTAATGTGGAAGAAGGTGCAAGACCATTGGAGGACAATGTTAGAGTTTAAAATGGCTTTGACAAATTGGAGAAGTGGTCAGAAGGAAAGAACCACACTTTAGTAAGGACAGGTGTTACGTTAGGTTGTATAAATACAGGGCAAGGAGCTATAGGGTAAGTAGTAACTCTGCAGAACAAGTTCTGAAGAGTATAATAAAGGACAGAAGGTTGGACAAAATAAGTCAGCAACAAACAAGAGACAAGCCTTCTATTCTGCAAGGACTGAGAGTTTCTATAAGATCAGGGGGAGACTGGACAAACTCACAGAAAAGAAAATAATATAAGATGACTAAGTAGAAAATGTGTCCAGCTCTGCTTCTTTCCCTCTCTCCCTCAATCCCTCCTCTCCTCCATCCCACCATGTTCTCTCTCTTAATCTGTGGAAAATGTTCAGGCTAGCTCTGTTTTAAGTATCCTAACTTTCATCTATATCCATATCCAGCTACAGTTAGATATAAAGTTAGTCAACAGGATACGTAGCCTTCTGCAGCTCTGGAAAAAATGGCCCAGAAACTCTTGTTTGAGTGGTGTTTGTCTCTGAGCTTATTATGAACACAGCCATACTGATATCTTGCAGCCTGATAACCAGTCAGTGTCACCGGCTTTAGCAAGTTTCTGCAGATAGGTTGCTGTGCTAATTTATGAAGTCTTTATTGAGCTGACAAAACAACTGTTCAATATCATCAGTCCTGAGGAATAGTCTTCTTCAGGCTTTTCTTTTCTCTGAGATTCAAATGCTTTTAAAGAAACATTTCCATTAAAGAAAGAAGCTTTTCCACATTGCAATTTTTAATTCTCTGCTAAAGTAACTGTTCAGATGTACCAACGGTGCATCTTTGCCACAGACAATTATCCATTGGGAAACAAAGTGAAACCTGTCTCTTTCTGTCGTGGTTTAGCCCCAGTCGGCAACTAAGCACCCCGCAGCCGCTCGCTCACCCTCCCCCTCCCCGGTGGGATGGGGGAGAGAATCGGAAGGGCAAGAGTAAGAAAACCCACGGGTTGAGATAAGAACAGTTTAATAATTGAAATAAAATAACAATAATAATAATAATAGTAGTAATAATAATAATAATAATAATAATAATTGCAATGAAAAGGAGAACGAGAGAGACAAACAAAACCCAGGGAAAAGAAAACAAGTGATGCAACTGCTCACCCCCCGCCGNTATGCCAGCTACTATGAAGAAAAGTAACTCTAACCCAGATGAAACCAGGACGCTTTCATGCAGCTGCTGAATGGATTGAGCATTGTTGCATACACTTATGCAAACTGAATTCATATAATATTCATATAGTTCACACAAATACAAGTTTAAACTCTTAAAAAAAAAAGTTCATTTGTCTTTCGTGTGAGGATGTGTACAGCCTGGCTCCTGTTTGCTGTCAAGTCCCTTCTCTACACTTCTGTCTCTATATACGTACACGTCTCTCTGTGGGAAACAGTTTGTGAGGAAGAGAGGAAAAGGACTATTTGTCATTAAAAATTAATAAAACACAGGGTTTATGTTGCTTAAAAACCAGTAACTTTTGAGGTTCAGTTTCCTGTGAATAATTTATTCACTAAAAGCTTATGTAGAATGCTATCTTGCTGGTTGCAAGCTTTCTATTTTGGCCTCTCAGATCAGCTTGCAGCTCCTGTCAAGTGCATAGACACAGAAATCTCTCAAAAAATATCCAGTGCATATAGCAAATAGTTATGCACAGAACTATCACCTTATGAGAATAGAACAAGAATGCATGCAATAATTAATTATTTTTAAGGTGTATCTGTTTCTCTAGTTCATCATGCCTTGTTCATCACAGGGACAACTGAGTGAGAGAGCTCTGAAATGTACCCAGAAAATAAGAACATCTATTTTGATCAAATGTAGGAAAAATATTGAAAAAAAAATTAAGTGTGAAAGGGAAAAAGAAAAATAATTGACTTACAGGTTTTCTGCTTTTTCAAGTTCATCTGCCTTTTCAGTAGTTTTGAAAAAAACTAAATTTAAAAAGTTGTTATTTTAATAACAAGCAAGAGTCAGTATCTTCTTGTATTGCCAAGAAACTTGAATCTTTACAAAATATATTCAAGTCTTATGCCTGCATTTTATACCCATTCTATGTTTGCCTTCTGACACAGTTATAACAGTGTTAAAACAAATATTTACTTAGTGAGAGAGAATGAGTGTTATTCCCAAAACCAGAGATCTACTGACTTCCATGGACCAAATTCAACTTAAACTCTAAGATCTACGTCTTTGTATACAAAGTGTCTTCCAATTTGCTTATGCTAAATACCTCGTTTTCTATACTAAGTACAGATTGGGTGCTAATTTCCTAATTAAAGTGTTATTCTAACAGACAGAGCATGCACTTTCTAGTTCTGTATTTTTATTTATGTTTATTTTCCAGTAACATTCCTGGAAATGTCTGTTAAAAATATTTTTTTCTATAAATGGAAGATACGGATCTAAAACATAAGAAGCATAAAAAAGAATTTGAAGGGATTTATTAGTCACTAATTGACAGAGTCAAAGTGGTGAAGCACAGCTCCAATGTGAGTTGCAGAAAAAAAATACTGTAACTATGACATTTATTTGGATATTAGATTCCTGTAGGAAAAACATATTTCAGTATTGTATGTTAACAATTTTAACTGTTTGTGAGTATCTTTTTGCATCCACCAAAACTGTGAACAGCTGTAATGCTAAAACATCCATGCACGTACCTGTGTATATTTTTTTTTAATCAAATCTATCTAGTCTAGATATTTAGTTATATGACTAGATTTTACCTTTTGAAATAATCTTTTAAGTCATCAGTACTACGGTTGGCATGTATTTAAATAACATATGAAATACTCTTTTGCTGCACGGGTCTTCAGCTGATATGTTTTTAAAATTATTTTCTTATGTATGCAAAGGTTAACAGGAGTTAATCTTAAAGATAAAGTGTGAAAACATGTATATATATCAGTTTTCATAAGACATGCTCAATCTGTTCCTTTTAGTTTGTAGCATTTGGGAATAGAGTTTTCCCCTTTAGCAGATGAATTAGGAAGTGTGAGAAATCTGCTGGAAGTCAAGAGGGGCAGGTCTAAAGGAAATATCGTAGAAATCACTTCAGCTTCTGCCAGACAGTGGCTTCCCAGGCATTGCATTAGCCAATAGGGGCTGATAGGATCCTGTAGGACCAGGGGCTTCTCCGATTCAGACAATTTTTTTATTTTATGCTGCCAGCCTTTGTGGCCTTGGAAGGATGCAAACAAATACTAAGCTTTCTCTATTGTGATCCAGGCAGAGCATTTGACTAGTTACTTTTCTGTCCATATCCTGTCCAGATTTAGAATTAAGTTGCCACCTTTTTTGACATGACCTGAAAATTTTAGCCAAAGTACTGTGAAACACATCATTGAATTAAAATGTGATGAACAACTGACAGCATAAGTAGTTATAAGATTACTTAAAAGAAAAAAAAATCTTTTCTACTCGGCACAACAAAATCAGCATTTAAAAGATTGGTTGGCTTACTTTTCAAGATTCTCACACTGATATATATGTAATACATATACATATAAGCTTATTTCCTAAGAACTGTTTGTAGTTACCTCTCATAAACCATACATTTTTTGTTTGCTATAAATAATACGTATTTTATATATCATATATACCATATGATATGTTTATGGAGATTGTAAAGTACAAAAATTTAGTAATTTATATTTATATTAGTTAGCAACCAACAGCTGTTTTTCTTAATAAATAATGAAAGAAATAAAGCAGTATCAAGAAAAGCTAGCAAACAGTACTAAGCTATCAGTGTTCTTCCCTTACTTCGTAGCACTTTAGAGATTTTTGTGACATGGATGATTTTAACTGATTAATGCAACCTCACTGAGGATGCTGTTTTTCTTGCTTTAAGCTGAATAAAAACATATTTGCATCTTTTTTGGGTTAAAAACATTTATAGGTTATTTCAGGTCCTGCAGACTGTTGTAAAACTTAATTTACCTTTATTCATTTATTTGTTTAAGTCAACTTTTAGAATTTATGAAGATTTGCTGTATGAAACATTTGCCATGTACTGTATCATAATGCCCTTGACACCCTCCACCTTTCCAATAGTTGAACATGACTTTAGTAAAATATCACCTCAATATAACAATATATTCTCTGCATTTCAAACCAGTAATTACAAATATTCAGCTAGATTAGTGTTTCTCATAATGAGTTTTGGAGTGGCTGATTTGCCTTTACCAGCTCTATTCTCTTTTGGGGGAGGGACAAGGAAGTGCTAACAGAACTGCAAACATATTCAAAATTCATGTTTTCTATTCATTAACATGAAGGCATAGTGTTGTTTTCTATCTTGCTTTGCACAGTTTTTCTAACAATTTCATATAGGTATTTCACTCGCTTGATCATCACGGAACATTTGGCCAACATCTTCATAGATCTATCTATTATAACTCCATCAACTTTTTTTTGTGAGCATGAGAATATCCATCAATATGTGTATGAAGTTTAGGTTTTATTCCAACTTCAACACTTGACATTTATCTAAATTGAATTTTGTCTGCCATTCTCTCTCCCAGTCACTAAATCTCATACAGTTTTCTGCATTTCTTCATAATTAACTTTCATCTGTATTACTCTGAATAGCTTAATACAATCAGCAATCTCTGCTTCGTCATTGTTTAGCATGTTTTCCAGATTATTTATGGAAATGTTGAGCCTGGGCTTCAGAGCAGCTCTCAAATAACTTTGTTTGATTTGAAAACTAGCCTGACCTTTGTTTCCTGTTTTATTTAACCAATTAGTTACCTCTTAGCCTCCGACAATGTAGTTTCTATTTCAGATGAAAATATCAGTTTGGTCTTTCTTTTCTGCACGCTTGCAAGTTTCTTCCCTGTGTTCCAGGAACATTCTTGAAGCATGATTCTTTTTCCAAGAGCTGTGTTAATTCTCCTGCAATATATATACCTTGTTTTCCTCTGAGTTCATTAATTCTGTGAGTTGAAGTAATTTCTTCTGCTTTGACCACAACAGATAAATTATTAATATCTACAGTTCTTCAGTTCTCCTCACAAGTTTTTTAGAAACTAGTAGAATAATCACCAACTTCTTTTCTATTGATGCTGAGACAATTTTGAGCAAGAAGTTGACCACAACAGAGGCACTTTGTCCGTTCTTTGTTCTGGGATTTTTGGAAGAAATCCACCTCGTCATTGTGGGTTATCTCTGTTCACCTCCACTCATTTTGCCTGCTTATCTCAACTTCTACTTAAACTTCAGTCTGAAACAAATCATTTAATGTCCCGGCCTTAAGGAAGAATTTTACTTCCTGAATATTTTGAAAAGAAAAACAGATTCAAGAGATCCTTTCTTTTGTACTCTTATGCCTTTGTATTTGATCAGTCTTTTGAAATCATAGTTATCCACCAGCCTGCTAGGCCAATATCAGCATTCCTGCTGATAATATATTTGAAACAGGACTATTAACTTTAATAACCTTTGCAATTCAGCAAACTAAAAAAGAGTTTGCATTTTTTTGCAATTAGCCTACCAAAATTAATGATCTTACCACTTTCCTCCTTTGACCACATCTTAAGGTTTTGTCAAGATTCCTTTTAATAACCTCTCTTTTCTTCATACTAGCTGTGTTAGTTTGTTTGGTTTTTTTTTTAACCTTCTCTGTTAAGAGTTTACTTAGAACCTCAAGGTTTTCTTTGCCACCTGCAAAGGTTTAATCCTTTTCATTGACCTCCCTCCTTTTGTTTTTTAATGAACTTCACATTCCATTTCTTTATGGTATTTCTTGCTGAGATTGCTTGTCGCTTTTAAGCCATACTAAGAAGTAGGTTCCAGTGCATAGTTAAAAGTGAGACATCTAGTCCAAGACAAATGACATCTGTTTATAATCTCTACTGAAAGTGAAGTGTGAGGTTCATCCTGCCCTAAGAAAAGGAACCTTGATGTGACCTGGATGTTTTAAGTGAAACAAGTGCCATCTTTCTGCTTCCTCTGTACATAGAAATACTTTTTACCTTTGATATTATCATCTAGTGCCTGGACTAAAGGCACTGTCCTAAGCTGCTTAGCTTACTACAGACCTAGAAACAAGAAACCAGGAGAGGCCTATTTGAAATTTTTATTAGAAAACGTTCATGTAATGTCTTTCAATACAGAGGTAAAAGACCAAACCAACCAACTTAGGAACTTTGGAAATATCAGCACAATTTGAATTGACAAATGAGTCAGAATGTTTAGCGCTCTGTGTGGAATTGCGTTGTTGTGAGTTGCAGAGCTGAGTGACTGAAGTAAGTTACTCTAGTATAATCGAAACCAATGGTTTCTCTGGATGCCTCACAACATAATAAAGGGTAACAAGTAATTTAGTGGAAAAAAGGTGGATCAGCACACTACACCATTATGATATGTGAACTGATGGTGAACATAACCACCATCTAGAGATAGCGAGTTTTATACTTATCTCTATAAATCAGTTTAATTCTGTCTTTAAAATTTTGTGCAACTTCCACTACTAGTTTTTGGTTTGTGGCTGGATTTTTTTTCAGTGTGGTAACTTAAAATTTTTGAAGAGNCATGAGTGGAGTCAACTCTTGGAGTTAAAAACATGCTTGGGTATCTTTTGCTGTATACCATAATACCTTGACATGATGTAGCTGCAAAACTTTAGCCCTTACACAAGTTTGTTTCTTTACATGTTATTTAACATAATCTCTGGGGAAAAAAACAATAAAAATTGTAATGTTGTTTTATTGTTGCAGGAACGGGTGGCAAAAGTCCCGTTAAAATGTTTTAAGTAACAATTAAACAAACAGCATTCTCAAAATCATGATTCCTTTACTACTGTCCTCTTAGCAGATTAACAGTTTGTGGAAAAGAAGCCATTCTTGACAAATTTGTTAAAGCAGATCCAGTGCTGAAATGCTTCCTGAAAATAATGTTTTAGGTATGTTTTTAAAGCATGTCTTCTCCTCCTATATTATGTGAAAGTAGCAAACTGATCGCTACCTGCTGTTGTCTTTGATTCTTATTGCTAAATACAACCTTTGGCATAGGTTAAGTATTGTTTGTCTGTGATGCATGCTATTATGGTCTATGGCAGTATAGAACACCAGTAGAATAGAATAGTATAGAATTCTTGTATTTTCTTTGTTATGGCAATACTCAGATCATATACTCCTGCAAGCTGGGTTCAATAACATTATACTGGAACTGATAACAAAAGTATGGGTACAGGACTGCCACATGTCTCATGCACAGCTTCTTCAGGATTTTAAGTTCAGCAGTGCAGTAAATAGTACATGTGTTTTTCCTAACAAGAAATGATCTAAGAGAATAATTTAAGGGATTATTTTTGCAGCATCCGGTAAACTAAAACACTTAAGTCTATTTGTAGTGAACCCTTTATAAGTGTAATTTGTATGAACACCATTACAAGCTTGTGTAGCCCCGATCTGTAAAGATCTAAAACTTGTTTTTATTGCAATGCGCTTTGTGCTTCAAACAGAACTGTATATGTTACATAAAACTTGTTCCAAAGTGACCAGCAACTTCACAGAGATTGCCAGACCCCTTCCCTCTTCCTCTTTTGTTAGCCATCTCTTCAAAATATTCCTTAATCTACCTTTTGTTATATTAAACTTTCAATCCCGCGTCCTCATTAATCACCTAACAGTGACATTTTAAGCTTATGAAAAAGTGTCACATGGTTGTAATGATATTTTCTGCAATAATATGTTATTATATATTTATATGTATCACAACATTAATTTGAATTAAAAAATTCTTCAAAAATAATTTGATGGATATCTTGTTCAGTAATTTACAAGAAGGAAATGTGATAGAAACTAATTATTCTGCATCTGTTTTTGTTTTTATTTTGTTTGAAGCATGCAATTTTACTAAAAATAACACAATGTTGATTGATCTTAAGAAGAGAAAAAAAGAGGTTTAGGGACCATATAAAAGTGAGCATGCTGTGTAATGCATAGATGGGTTTTTTGTTTGTTTGTTTGTTTGTTTTACCCTGGTGTATGAATGAGGAATGTTACTTCCTACTCTAAGTTTAAAAGAATAATATGTCTTTGACTTTAAAATTAATTTACTAGGAGTCTATGTATACCACATACAGTGATATTTAAGTGAGAGAAAAGGGTAATACTAGAAAACAAACTTATTTGCTGCATTGATATTAAAAATTGAAATAATGCAAGATATACTAAACCCCGGGAAACTTTCAAATCCCTTTGAACAGCTTTACATGTATAGAATCATAGAATCACAGAATCATAGAGTCTTTTGGTTAGAAAAGACCTTTAAGATCACCAAGTCCAACCATACCTGTCCACTAACAAACCATGTCTTTAAGCACCTTGTCTACCCATCTTTTAAATACCTCCAGGGATGGAGACTCGACCACTTCCCTGGGCAGCCTGTTCCAGTGCCTGATAACCCTTTCAGTGAAGATGTTTTTCCTAATATCTAATCTAAACCTCCCCTGGTGCAACTTGAGGACATTTCCTCTTGTCCTGTTACTAGCTACTTAGGAGAAGAGACCAACACCCACCTCTCTACAACCTCCTTTCAGGTAGTTGTAGAGGGCGGTAAGGTCTCCCCTCAGCCTCCTCTTCTTCAGGCTAAGCAAACCCAGGTCCCTCAGCTGCTCCTCATAAGACTTGTGCTTCAGACTCCTTACCAGCTTTGTTGCCCTTCTCTGGATATGCTCCAGTGCCTCAAAGTCCTTCTTTCAGTGAGGGGCCCAAAACTGAACACAGTACTCGAGGTGCGGCCTCACCAGTGCCAAGTACAGGGGAAGGATGACTTCCCTGGTCCTGCTGGTCACACTGTTCTGATACAAGCCAGGATGCTGTTGGCCTTCTTGGCCACCTGGGCACACTGCTGGCTCATATTCAGTTGGCTGTCGACCAGCACCCTCATGTCCCTCTCTGCCAAGAATCTTTCCAGCCACTCATTCCCAAGCATGTAGTGTTGCATGGGGTTGTCGCAACCCAAGTGCAGGACCTGGCACTTGTAGTTGCAAAGAGTTTGTCCTACAAAATGTTCAGTTAGGCTTGTTTGATAGCTACTTAAATTTCCTTTCTGTGTGATTTTTTGAATATTTATATACTTTATTACTTTATTTATACTACTTCTCAGCTCAGTACAAGGACCTTTGCTGTCTTCCTTGCAAGTTACATGTTGCTTTTTTCTTTTGCTAAGCAGAAGGAAAGGAGACAGAAATATAGAAAACCATAACATATCTGCTAGAATCATTAAAAGATTTAGCTATAGATTTTATTGAACTGGAAGGGCTAATTTATATTTCTAAATTAAATCTTTATTTTATTTTGCATACTCTCCACTTTCCCTGCAGCAAGGAAGGAATACTGAAATTATTTCTGTGTCATTTAAACAACCATCACATGCCATCAAGGAAGAAAGCATATTTTTAACCCCCAAATCAATTAATTCAATTTCTGAATTAAAGAATGTACTCCAGAAAGCAATTCCGGAAACTGGAAGCTAGATTCATAACTTGGTTTGTGTGGGTTAAATGAGCTACAAATACCTAACTGTGAATTTGTTTCTCCAAGGAGAGACCTCTCTTGAATTATCTGTCCTTCTGCTTGGCTTAACTAGGAAAAAAGGTGGCATGTGGGACTTACTTACAAGGTAACATGGCAAAATGTATGAGTGTCTCAACAGATTCCTCTGCTATAGTCCAAGGAAGTTTCTGTGCCTTGATGATACGGACCGGAGACCCATTGATACAGGAGAATCCCTGTTCAGTGATTGTTGCTATGTTACAACACAGTATGTTCTACCTAGAGTGTTGTGAATTTTAGAAGTAAATTCAGAAGCTGATGTGAAAGAGCTCTTTATGTTACTAGAGAGTGTATCAAACACTTATATTCTTTCAATTCAAAATCATTGTTACCATTGTGCACTCTCAGGTTTCATAAACAACACATTGCAAGGTCCAGATGACCTGTTTTGTATGGTGTGCAACAACGGTCTCTCAGAAGGCAGTATTTGACAGCAGTGGACAGCAAGAATCAAGGGAAAGTACTTTAAGGGAGATGAAGCATTTGAATCCACAGGCCATCTCAGCATACGTATCATATTTAGCAATTCTAAATATGTATGCTGAATATTTCTAGCTCTGAGGCTCTTTGTGTCCTAGGAAGGCTGAAAGGTGTTGGTTCCTGCCCCCTCATGATCAACTGCATACAGATACAGAAATTTTGTAGCCCTTAGTATTTTACAGCCTTAAGCAACTGCATGTGGTACAGTAGAAATAATTCTTGTTCCAGTTATGTCATCAAGATGTGTTTTTTGTATGACCTTTCTATGCGATGTTTTCTTAAATGAGACAGCCTGTCAGATTTACACAGATTTACATTGTGTATTCATTTATGAACAACAGGAAAATTAGAATTTTCTATGTGATGCATGTTTAACAATTAGAGACCAAGCAGGTGAGAGAGCTAGAAAGAACAGCAGAGGTCTTCAGGAGGATAAATGACTATGAAAGACATTAATACTGCATAGATAAGGCTACAGTAAAAGTAGAAAACAGCAATATAAGAAATGGTGTAGAGAAACAAGTTGAAGAGAAAGTCAGAGGAAGCAAGAAAAGAGCTCAAAAAGTAAAATTTGAGCAAGGAGGAGGGTCCAAAGACTGGGGATGGGAATATGGAAATTTCCATCCTTTATGAAAAGGCTGGAAATTAATGATGAACAGCCTGCTATTGTCAATGTACGGATTAGACAATAGGTATTTTCTATCATTTCTTTCTGCAACTCTGTGGAAAAATACAGGGATTATACTGACAAGATAGAATAGAGGAGGGCTATTTGGAAACTCCTAGTTTAAATCACTCAGGAATTAATTTTTTGTGTACAATAATTTTATGATATTGATTATAACAGATGGTAAAATATTTCTAAAATAATTTCTTTTTTGTTTCAAAACTTTTCATTTTGGAAGTGTTTGAAATTTGTTTTTGAATGTTGATGCAGTTGAAATAAAAAAGTGAATTAGTATGTGTCCTGGTTTCAACTGGGTTTAGAGTTACTTTTCTTCCTAGTAGCTGGCATAGTGCTGTGTTTTGGATTTAGTATGAGAAGAATGCTGATAACACACTGATGTTTTAGCTGTTGCTAAGTAGTGCTTAGGCTAGTCAAGGACTTTCTTTTTCAGCTTCCCATGCTCTGCCAGGTGCACAAGAAGTTGGGAGGGGGCACAGCCCAAGATAGTTGATCCAAATTGACCAAAGGGCTATTCCATACCATATGACGTCATGCTCAGTATATAAACCGAGGGGAGTTAGCCGGGGGTCAGCGATCGCTGCTCGGGGACTGGCTGGGTGTCGGTCGGCGGGTGGTGAGCAGTTGCATCACTTGTTTTCTTTTCCCTGGGTTTTGTTTGTCTCTCTCATTCTCCTTTTCATTACAATTACTATTATTACTATTACTATTATTATTATTATTATTACTATTTTATTTCAATTATTAAACTGTTCTTATCTCAACCCGTGGGTTTTCTTACTCTTGCCCTTCCGATTCTCTCCCCCATTCCACCGGGGAGGGGGAGGGTGAGCGAGTGGCTGTGTGGTGCTTAGTTGCCGACTGGGGCTAAACCACGACAATATGGAAGAATACAAGACACGACAAGTTAGTAGCAATAATATCTTTCTTAATATTTCATGCTGTATGAGAAAGTAGCCAGATAAATATTTCTATTCTGTGTATATTTAGCTAATGTTTATTACTGACTAAACAATAGATACATAAAATAATCATTATATTTTCTTGCTTAAAGTATTTTTCTGAAAATGCAAACAGTAGACGGCAAGTGAAAAATGTTCCAGTTGTTCTGAAAAGTAATTCTCTTTATCTTTGAGTGTCTTTGAAATCACATTTAAATTTAGAATGTTTATTTTTAAAATACAAAATTAAGTATCTGCTGGGAAATGTTCTCAGATTATCCTTTGTAGCAAACACTAGCATCATGTGTTTTTCTTCCACATCAAAATTGAAACACTTTCCAAAATAGATTCTTTTTTTTCCCCTCAAATACAATACCTGAATTTCAGCCAACTCTTCTAAACTGTAATTGTATTACAGACATGTAGGCAGTGGTATGGTATGCACTATATGATTACTTCTGTTTCAGATTTCACTTCTGAAGTAAAATTAATCAACCAGAGCAAAATTCTGTGAAAGTGGTTGAGGCATTTAACCAAGACCTATTTTAACCATCTGCTTTGTCATGCAGAGACTGGAACAAGCCACTGGAGCCAGTGGAAAAGACTATGGAGTATCGAGAAACTTGAGTGAGCTCTCTGATGGATATTAACTTATTTGATAAGCAACGGAATGCATAGGGTGACACTTGACACTCATGTAATTTGCTCTGTGCAAAATTCCTGAAAATCCAGCTACAGTCAATGG
Organism: Balaeniceps rex; assembly: GCA_013401315.1. NCBI lineage: Eukaryota > Metazoa > Chordata > Aves > Pelecaniformes > Balaenicipitidae > Balaeniceps > Balaeniceps rex. The sequence goes on from VYZW01060247.1 coordinate 23,231, forward strand.
TTCTGGAGGGAACTTCCAATAATACAGCACAAAAATAGTGCCAAAAGAAATGGACAGGCAAAGTATATTTAGATTCTTTCTTTGTGAGATGTGTAGAAACAGGGAGGATAAAATTCATCAGAATGAAGCCTGTGATTACCTATATGCTGCTCCAGCCCATGGACCTATATCAGCTCTGTCTGAAGTCTTAGAACCATCAATTTGCTGTAACTGGTTAATCATCTCTAGGGCCTGTTCTTGATGTCTTCCAAAATATTAGCCCTAGATTTGCTGCTGAATAGGGCAGTTTTTGACAATAGCTTTACAGACCCTTCTATCCCTTAGATTCATTGATAGGAAGGCTTGACACTGACCTTTGCCTGAGTATGAAATTTGATTAATTAAATTCAGCAGAAAGCAGAAGGAACTTGCTGTCTCAAAAAAGATTTTTTTGCTATTTAAATACTAGTATTGTCTACAAAAATGTTTATTCTGGCTTGTCTGTTCCAGTCCTGAGAAAGAAGGATAGGGAAGAGAATTTTAAAGCTTTTTTTTATTCAAATCCTTTCCTATAAAAAAAAAAATTCCTTTACTATAAATAACAGAATAGACAGTCTGGGACAATACTAGAGGAATTGGTATGCAATACCTTTCAATGCTCAAATCTGGAAAAGTGTCCTTTAATCCAAAACCAATTAAAATAAAATCTCATGTTGACTAATGAAGAGTACAAGAAAAACAGGATTATCCAGTGTTAATGCATATAAAGTGGAAGTGATATGACGCGATACACAACATGGGTTCTGCATCTTAAAATACATTTTCGTAATGGTGGCAGAAAACAGACCATGAATTAACTTAAAGTTTCTTTTATACGATATTCGTCTTACTATTCTCAAACACGGATGACCTAATTAAATGGGCCTTAAATATTATGTCCCATATTCTGCCTTTTGCATCTCCACTGCATGGGCGGACTTCTGTGAAGATACTAGATGTTTTAGAGACTGGTTTACAGCTGAGCTAGCTTTCTGGGTCTGTCTCTGTTCCAGTTTTCTTAAAACATTGTTATTGTACTGAGTGGTCTCAATGACTTTCATTGTTGTTTGAAAGAAGAGGCAAAAAGTGGGAGAATAGAGGAAGTCATCAGATTCCAAGTTTGACACTGCTGCATGAGTTTTTCACTGCTGCAGTGATTTTCAACTGATGAGGGCATCAAGACTGTAACTGTCCAGATGTATTTGTTCAACTATAGAGCCATGATTCTCACTTATTCTTTTGGGGATTTCTGGACTGTACATGCTTTGTAGTTGTAAATGAAGTTTTGTGCAGGATATTTCAGTGAATTAAATCTATGGCACATATATCTGAACAGCAAACGAAGTATTTTTCACTGATATCTCTGTGGTTTAATTCCATTCTCAGCTTCACAAAAGTTCATATTCACATGATGAACTTGAAGCTTTGCATTAAGATAACATAGTTTTTCATACCCTGCAGTACTACAGAATATATGAAGTTTCTAATCTTCAAATAAGCAGCAAAAAGAAAGCATTTTGATTTTCTGCTCTTTTAGAGCTTCCAAGTAATACATTTTATTTTTATATTTAAGCCAGGAATCAGAATTTTCCTTGTTTTTTTAATGTTAAGTTCTGCATCATTATGATATCAGCAAAGAGATGAAGGTGAATTTTATATTGTCTCCCTCAAATAGATGCCGCTTTCTTAATAGGACAGAATTTTAATTACTGTCCATTCCTTCCTTGCTATCATGAAACTACTCTGTGTTGCTGACTTAGTCTTTTGGATCAGATCACTGGAAGGTGACTGCTACTGTGAATTCTTGAATACAATGATATGCAATGCCACCATTGCCACTGCGCTGTGGCAGTTTCTGATGCCGATGTGTTTAGCACATGCAAGAGCTGTAGCAAGTCCTTCCACTGATTGCTCCTCCAGTGAGTAGTGAACCCCAGCAGAGATTTCTGACCATGCTGAATATGGTTTTTCAGAAAGCATTATTGTGTGTGTGCGTATGTAAGGAAAATACATTCTGATAGCTATGACAGCAATCTGAGGTGTGTTTTCCTAGTAGTTCGCTCTGTCAGCAATATGGCCCTTGCTGATAGAACTTTTCCAGTTCTCTGTCTCTGAGACACCAGTCACAAGCAAAGTTGTAGAGGCTTGATGCAACATGGTGTCCACAAACATGGATTATTTCACTCGTCATGAAGAGACCAAACAATTTCTCAGAGGATATTATGCTTCAGGGGGTCATTTTACTGATTGCATCTGTCTGCTCAATCAGCCTTTTTTTACAGACTTGTTCTAATTAAAAGCACCCATACCTAAGCAATAAATACGATACAGGTATACCATCTTGTAATGCCTTGTGTTTTAATTATCTGATGCACTGAAATTCAAATAGATATCTTGTTATACTGTGAAGCTCCTCTGGTTTGGCTCCAGTTAACAAAGGAGATATCTTTTTTCCTATAGAACAATCACTAATGATATAATGAAATGCCAAATTTTGTTCAGTTTTTGCAAATGCTTATTGTGTTTTATGTATATCAACTTCCTTGGGGTTGTTAACAAATAAGATGGGAAAATCTTTGATTTGCAATGAAAACGTTACTGATGGGAGACTACTTTTGTTTGTCAGTTCAATAACCCGTCATTTCCAGCCTCAGAGGTGCTTGCTTGCTCCAACCTGGTTAAATTATCTTGTCTTCCATGGTCTGCATCTTTTTTTTAGAAACATCATTTTCAACAGCGTGCACCTAACTTGGTGAAGCTGCTTTTGCTCTGGGCAAATCGGAAGCTCTGTTCTAAACACAAGGATTCAAAGTGCCTGCACTTTGTGCTTTACTAACTCACCAGTAAAAGGACAGTGTACTTTAGTTCAGAGATTGGATGCATTTTTAGGAGACTGCTTTTTCCCTCCATTTAATCCATGCTTGACTTGAGAGGTAAGATCTATCATTGGGTTGCTTATACAATGCTGGCCTGCTATTCTAATATTTTGAACAATAATGTTAGGTTTATGTTTTTAATTTTGAGGTATTTTGATGAATGTAAAATCGGTAACTTTCCTGAAAGGAAACAGGGTTGCATTCTGTGAAAGGGATGTGTAGCAGCAGATGGAAAAAGATAAAAGCATGAGGCTAAGTGGCATCTATACTGGGAATGTGTGCTG